>APFE030440712.1:33705-44669 GCA_000404065.3 Pinus taeda | reverse complement strand
ATGCTAGTGCACAAGAGATACATCAAACTCTATAAAAAAAAACTAATTAAAATCCATAATGATGTATGAAACTATAAAATCTTATTCAATAAAAATTAAGAATAAAATCTTATTCAATAAAAATTAAGAATAGTGAGAAAAAAATATTATTACATTACAAGAGGCAGACCCATGCCAACTTCACCCTACCCAACCCTAAATCCGTATTCAAAATTTACTTCATGGACAACTTCCATATTTAATAATCAACAAAGATTGTTCGTCACCTTGAAATCACCGCTTGGATTCCTTTTTAAGTAAATGGAGTTGGTTGAACTTGTAGAAACACCACTGCACTGTCCTTATTTGGCCCAATGCTCGGAGATATTCACTTCCTCAATATCACATATTTGAAAGTCATTGGCATAGACAAGAAGTAGAATACATTGACAATGATCTTGTCCAATTGATAACTTGTCAAACCCTCCATTCTCATCTGCTTCCAAACACCCTTCGGAGTTGTTATCCTGGCACCATCGAACTTACAATTTTCTCTTGGGAAATTTTATTTAAGATTTAGTGTTCATCTCAATATATAGCTCATTATATCATTTGTCTTAATTGAACTATAATTTATTTTCTGAAGTAAAAAAAAATACTCTATCATCTGACTATAGTTGGTATTCTGAAGCAATGCATCTCAATGGGAACAATATATTCAATTTCTTAATTCAATTATATCATCTAACTATAGTTGGTATTCTGAAGAAATGCATCTCAATGGGAGCAATATATTCAATTTGTTAATTCAATTCATTCTCTCTGTAGATGAAGAAACATAATGAATCTTCATTTCCCTTTAGGTAACAATTGGTCAAAGGGTGGATTTTCCACATTTAATGTTCATAAGGTGTAGACAATTCAAACTTTCTAATGATGAAATCACATAAGACTACTCTAGGGTTTTAACTAGAGCAATGGTCAAAGAGAATAACACCTCAAACGTTGCTTGATTTAATTTTCTGGCCAGAAGTAGATTCCAATCCCTTCCATTCTTTTAATACCAATCCCTATATAATCTATGGCTAAAATATAAACCAGTTGGTGTTGGGATATTAATTGCTTATTGTCAACACGTATTCAATCTAAATTGAGATCGATAGATGGCATGAGTTGCGAGATCCCAATGCATACCTCTTTAGTGATTAAACATACCTGTGCAAATCAATTACCATCCAGAAACAGGGGGCAGCAAGATGTCATAGAATTAAATCACACTATCTTCTATTCTATTTAAAAATAGTACAAGAATTTGATTTCGTATTAGTGATTCATGACATTTGATGTATTTAATGAAAAACACAAGAATTTGATTTCATATTAGTGATTCATTGACATTTGGTATTTAATGAAACTGCTAATATCAAGTTATTGATATTAACCATAAGAATTATGACATAAATATGATAATTGTATTCATAAATTATGGCTTCAATATTATATTATGCAAAGGGTATATAATATTTGTAATTATATATTTTAATAATAATGAAAATAAATATTTATTTTTAAATTTAAACATTATAAATGTATGGCCAATACTTAACTCAAATGATCATTGTAGTCTGATTGGAAGAGTAAATTGCATTTAAAAATAGAGTTTTTAATTGCAAATCTTTCAACTAAGATAAAATATTTAGAAAAATAATATTTTTTTTCCTGGTGAGAAATATTGTACAACCCAATATGAAGGAGATGGGTAACTCTTTCTATGGTCAACCTAAGATAATTATTTTCAATTTAAAATCAAATAAAATACTCTCTAACAAAAAAACAAATGTCACCTGTAATAAAAAACAAAAATAAATATACATAAGGATATGTGGAAAAAGTATTTCCCTCTCACTCTCAACCTCTTAACCATAAATAAAATATTTTGATATCCATGTAAAATGACATAATTTTATATCGATTTTAAAGATAGATAAATGACTAAAAGTCAGAATACCTTATATTTTCTCCTTGTAACTTTGAGGAAGATATATAGCGCTTATAGTTTTAAAAATATTTCAATGCAACACTTAAATAAACTATTTGAATATCTATACTAATTTATTTGAATATCAATTTCATGTGTGTGTGCGTTGACCATAACAAATATTTCAATGCTAAAAAAATTAGTTAGAAGTAAAAATAACCCAATTACTTTCTAATAAGAAGTTTTATAGGATAGTTTTATTTTATGGTGAATTTTGCATAAAAATTATAATATACATCGTTGAATGCTAAATTACTAGTAGTCAACAGCCAAATATAACCCTATAGTCTTGCTTTGGAACGAAGTGATAAATTGATTTATGAAGTGGACAAATTAATTGCTTGCTAAGGCACAAGGACTTGCATATTTACTTCTACATAAGTGATGAGGAAAATATAAATAATGGTAGGAAGCAATTCTTGGTAAGTATATTTTTATATCCTATTCCTATCCATTTTTAATGCAAACACTCGCTTAAATTGTGATGGGAGGTAATTGATGGTAAATATGTTTACTTGAGTATGCGCTATTTTCAAATATTTTATTTTTTGATGGTTTTCATGCAAAGCGCAATAATAACAAATCAATATATAAAGCATGCATAAATAGTGCAACCATATTGAGCATAAAATATGTGAGACAATTATCTACGTTGTATTATATCATAAAAATGACAAAATAAAACTTTAAGTTATGGTCCAATCAAACGTTTGAAATCATTTTTTTCAATAATATTGAAAAAAAAATTATTTTTAAAATTTAAATATTAAAAGTTGCATTGGTTAATGTTAATGTAATAGTGGTTACAGACAAATGGAATGGTATAATGATGCTTGAAAGAGACTAATAATAGCAGGGGATGTATAATCATTTAGTCTTAAATATAAAATTAATACATTCTGTTTTAAAAAAATACAACTTATCATAAAAAATTAGTGTGAGTCATATAAAATCTCTCTCTATGTATAAACAAAAAATAATAAGTATATATTACATAAAATAATTGCAAAAAATAAAAAGTTTATAGTTATAACATTTCAAACAGTCTCACTATTTTATATTTTGGCCCATTGTTAGGTACATTTTACTACGAGTTTTCTATGAAATCAGAGGGATTTTGATAATACATACCCTATTACAATGATCAAATAATGCTCTATTACAATGATCAAATAATATTAAATATATAGATTAAGTGTTGTCTCAAGATAGGGAAATTGTCTTGGACCCACAATCAGTTGGTTGAGAGAATATCTCAACCACATAGTAATCTAGGAAACAATGAGATTTAAACAACTTGTAGAGAATAGAAACAAACTCATTTACAGAGAAAGAATCACAACAAAGACAAGTAAGAATTATATTTCCAATTTCCCCCCTTAGTGACTACTTGTCTCAATCTTAATCAGCGAAGTCTAGCTATGGTCTTGGTGTTTACAAACATGAAAAAAAAAAAATAATATGCCGACATCCATATAAAGGAACAACCATCTACCGAAATGCATGAGTACCAACTACTGATTTCCTTCATGTACATGGTTTAGTCAACCATTACCTGCATACTTGTACCAGTAAATCCCCCTCCATCAACGTCATCATAGGTTTTCTCAGATTGCCCATAACCATGCTTATGTTTTATCGGCTTACCCTAAACCATGCTCAGGGTTTTGTCAATTGAGCATAAACCATTCCTACAGGAATCTTTGTCCACTTCACTTTCACATGTGGTTTTTGGCTTACCACAAACTTACACTGCAAATTGGTTTCAATATTACCACGAACTTTATGGGGATACATATGCCTCATCAAGCTTATATTACATGCTCCAACTCATGGAGTTACTAGGTACAGACTTTCTAAAGACCACTAGAAAATATTATACTTGCTTACTAATACATGTGCCATTCACATTACAACATAATATTGAGTTTTATTTCACCATACAATTGTTTACCTTCTTTGTCCATCATCCTTTAATCTCTCATGTTGCTCCAATCACTATATTCTATGCTATCTTCAATATCATGTCTTCATCATATCTAGTATTCAATAATTCCTACAACTTTCTCTATTGTTGGAGTGACCAATTCTGACAAAACAAAATCAAGCTCGTGACCATAGTTGGTCATACTAATTGTCACTCCATTGCCAAACTCTTTTATTATATGTAGATGTGTTTCCAGGAAAAATTTTAACTATTAAAATTAACAAATGAGAAGCATAATATGGAGAATTAAACATCAAAATCCCTTTGCCTCAATTGTTGGCTACAGTTTTGTTGTAGCCATCCCCTTACACTACATACATGAGCAACACAAATCTCACCATTGCACTGACACACCAATATCACAGCTCATACCCACAAAACATAGATTAATAGTTCTACTTGTTTCACGCAACGATGGGCTGATAGAGTAGAGCAAACATTACTACACCAATGATGCAATAGGCCTAAGGACCATGAACGTTCTGGATAGATGAACAGAGGAAACACCGTTGCACATCGCCAACTCAACCTTCTTAATTTGGACACTGGCCTCTCCTAACCCAAAAAAAAAAAAACATGCAACTATAAAATCGGCTTATTTTCTAGCTTGAGATTTCAGAGGCATATTTATTTCTTAAGTGCGCTTACCCATGAAGTGAGCAGAACTGACTAACCAATGATGCAATAGGCCTAAGGAACATGAAGGTTCTGGATAGATGAACGGAGGAAACAACGTTGCACACCGCCAACTCAACCTTCTTGATTTGGACACTGGCCTCTCCGAACCCAAAAAAAAAAAAACATGCAACTATAAAATCGGCTTATTTTCTAGCTTGAGATTTCAGAGGCATATTTATTTCTTAAGTGTACTTACCCGTGAAGTGAGCAGAACCGACTATCCATTGTTCTAAATTATGCCATTCCTCAGGAATTTTCTACTGACAAACACTGCAGGGACACCTTGACTATCACGTCGTAGTTCTTAGGTTCAATGCATCACTAAATAAGTACAAGGAGATCTACACACAAGACGCCCCACCACGCACAAGTCACCACAACACGCTTAGTATCAGAGCTGGCTTATGACCAGGTTTGACGATGAAGTGGTGATCCCCTGCACATTGTGATAGTTTAGAGCTCAATGAATAGGTTTGGGTGTTGAAGATTTGAAGCTGACACACAACTTGAGAGTTGGTTTGAGCGTTGGCTCGTGACATGGAAGCAGGTACTTGTAGGTGAAGGAAAGCTTATGTTTCACGCAATACAAGTGGAACAAGAACTGGTTCATGGTTGCAAGGGGACTGGTGAAGCTGGTGAGGGTTTGGAACCGGGTGTCGTAGGTTTGGGGCAGCAGTACTACGTGCGGTCTACGATTTGGGGCACTTGTCCAGGTGGGCAAGTGGGACTGCGTGTTGGGCAAGGTATACACACGTTTGGGCATCTGTGGACCAACGATGCAAACTGGGGAAGAGTGCAAACAGACATGGCAGGTTTGGAAGAATGTGAAGGGGAAGCTTTGCTTACCTTATACAGGTTGAAAGCGGATGGAAGAGGAGATCCCCGTATGAGAGAAGCTTGCAGTCTTGGAAAAGAATGTTGAAGATGAGCTTCTTCAACTTGGATGGACAATGGAGCAAGGTGAAGTTGCAGATTGTGCAAACAAGGAAGAGGAAGCCGTGATAGTTCATGATGTTGCAGACATGACCATGATGGAGGATGAACTTGATATTGATCAAGTTGGACTAGGATCGTGCACTGTGCAGACATGGATGGATGAGGGTACTCTCATGGAGGAACCTCATGATGATGATGATGATGTAAGTACATTTGATACTTGTGTTTCACTTGAGCATTTGGTAGATGGACCGTATGTAGGGAAGGGCAAAGCTAGTTTGTCGATGCTAGGGAACATCTTACCATGGATGACTATGATGAGACCTTGTATGGAGAAGCAAGGATTGTTGATTGTTGCAAGACTTGTTGGGGTTGTTTGTGACCTTATCGTAGAAGGTACAAAGGCCCGTGAAAAGGGTGGAACTTGACGATCATTTTGGAGGATTGGGTCATGCTTTAGCTACATGGCTAAGTGCGTGGCATGATTCATGGACAGATTGGAGGGCACACACTTGAGTTGCTTGGGTGGACTTCTCATGGCCGAGACCAAGAGAAATTCTTGGTGGAACCTTAGGTGGAAGAGCTATGATGGAGAGACTCATGTGATGATGATATGGTTGGGTGACCGAGTTCACTGGACTGAAGATTGCATACTTGGATGAGGATGATCGATTGTTGTGATAGGTCCACTTGGTTGGACTACATGGACAACTTAGTCATGGACATCAGGTTGGAGACATGGAGCATGGTAGTCTTATGCAGGGACATTATGTGGGAGCACTTGTAGAGGTGTCACTTATGGGCATCAATGAGGAGTGCCAAAGCAAATGGATCGTGTGCAGATGGATTTGCTGGTGTGACATGGAGATGTTTTACTTATGAGCCTATGGGGAGATTGTGCACTCTTGTACAACAAGGCCATGGACTTGGATGGAGTTGTGAGCAGGCTATGGGGCATTCTTACTACATGGAGAGCTGAGGCATCTTGCAGAGACCTTTGGGCGAGACTTTTATGCTTGCTGAGATGTTGGTTGGGGATAGCTTATGGAGCTCATGATGGCATGAGGTTGTTGTGACTTTTGGGGACTTCATATATGGTGGACTTAGAGGATCTGATGCATTTAGGAGCTAAGGTCAGGGACTTTGATGCAGGGGCATACTTTCAAGTACATACATAGGGATGGCTTGAAAGAGTGACTTGATGTGGAGGATCGATATGAGACACTTTGGAGTGATGGAGTTACGATGATGATGATAACACTTGAGCATGGGTTGAGCGAGACTCAAATACTTTTGAAACATGGGAGCTAATTGATCTATGATCATGGGCAACACATGGATACATGAGACAGGTGTATACTTGTTTCTATGGTAGACTTGAGGGATGACACATTGCAGATATGATGGAGGTTGCTTCATGGACTTGGATGTGGCACACCGAGAGTTGGAGTTGATGAGATGGTCTCTTCATGTTGAGGAGGCACACATATGGATGATGCTGGGATAGATGTGGCTGATTTCATGTAGCACATTGACACCAAACATCGTGGATGACATGTTGCAGATGAGATGAGGGCTACTTCATGGACCTGAGCATGGTTTACTTATATGGATGGATTATTGATCGAGTTCAGGATGTGACAGGATGTTTTGAGAAACGACTGGTGATGGCATGAGGATGTTCACTCTCATGGTTTGAGCGTGACAGTTGGACTGATCACCTGACTAGTTCAAACATGGGGACTAGTAGTGTACAGAGATATGTTAGCATTGTGTTGGAGTATCATGGCAGAGTTCACATGGGGACGACACATGATGAGGTCAGCACGAGATGTTGTTGTGGGCATGTAGCTTGAGATGGAGGGGCCAGCCTTCCACGATGGAGCAACATGTGGAGATTGTGACATGGTGGTTGATGATCATGGATTGAGATGACTTCCGATGTATGGCATACCAATGGGTGTATACCATGGTATGGTTATCTTGGTGGCAGATGGTTGCCGAGGTGAGACATGGTGGAGACGGTGGTTCTACATATGTTGCAGTGATGGTTGCAGTATGTGGAGGAGTTGACATCATGGATGATCTTGGTGGATGGTTACCAGGATGGTATGTTGTCGAGCACGACAACGACTTCAGGTGGAAGCGGATGTAAAGCCTTCTGTTGTGCGATACGTTCGGGCGCCGGGCGACTTGGGCGCACGCACGGGTGGAGGGTGAGTTAGGCCGCACGAAGGTTGTGCGACGGAGTTGTGACAGGTGTGCGACGATAACTTGTGACGAAAAAAATGAAGTGCGATGGAGAACTTATACCCGATGAGCGTGGGGAGCCTTGGGAGGAGGCCGACTTGCGTTGTGGGCTGACCAACTTGGAGGTGGGCATTCATAGGGGTGTGTAGCCATGGCTTTGGGTGGTCAGTTAGGCAAGCCCCACCCCCACTTATGTTGGATATATATTGGTGGAGCATTCGCTCTCATTAAACGAACTCATCACAGCAAATTCGCACAATGTAGTGCGCAGAACTAGTGCGCAGTTTGGACAAGGAGAAGAGTGCATAGCTCATGCGCTTAAGACTTGGGTTGTGCACAAAGGTAGCTCGTACTTGGAGATTGGGCATAGGTGTTGGTTGTGCGACGACTTGGAGAGGGTGTCTTGGTGGCTCGAGTGAGCGCCCGCCCATTGTGCAAGTGTGCACGAAGATGTGTTGAAGTGTTGGGTTGTGAATGGAGGTGTGTCTCTTGGAGATTATCCATATTCACCCCTTGAGTATTTAGATTTATCTATTTTCTTGAGTTTACCTTGATGAAGGACTATTGGACGAAGCCCCTGAATTATCTATTTTCAATCTACGTGACATATGGAGTGCAACATAAAGTCCTCAGATAGTCTTAAAAAGAACTCCTCTCAGATGACCTAGGAACTAGTTTCCTATCAACTCAGAGGTTGTCTCTAGGAGGTTTCTATATGTTTTTAATAAATGGTGTGACAGGACATAGAAAAAGCTACAACACCAGGAACACCGAAGTTCATCAAATCCCATCCAAACTATTTTCCCACCTTTACAATCAGTCCATTATATCAAGCATAGAGACTTGAGTTGAAAAGTGATTGGATTGGTTTAATAGATGTTCTTATTTATTTATGGCTATCCGTTCCTCTGGTTTTGGAATGTACATTTCTATTTGGCACTTGCAAAAGCGATTGTTGTTTCGATCTCAAAAATTCACTACAAAAGGACTTGTACATTGTTAAAATTAGTCCACTTTCTGAGATCGTCTCTGTTAAAATTACTCCACTTTCTGATATTGTTTCGTACAATATCCATTTTAATGTGAATTTGAGTCTAAAATAATAGATGTGTCCTTTTCCTATGCTTACAACTAAGAATCTTCACAAAGACAACAATCCAGAATGGGACCCATAGAAAACATAGGCCTAGTTTTGCACCATGTGAATTTCTATGTGGATATGTTGATTTGAATTATTCATTTCCATTTTGATTATATGTTTTTTTCTATAATAATTGCTTCAATTTCAAGAAAAACATAACTTAAGGAGTCTTTTGATGCAGTTACGCCTAATTTATGTTGAGATTGGCTAGTTTTAACTTTTGAACCATAGTTTCATGTTGGCCATGTTTACATTTTGATTTGGTTCTGATTCGGAAATGGACTACAATGCTCCAAGGCCAAAGAAAAATATAACATTAAAATTTGCAGCAGTAGTCTCTGTAACTGTACTATTCATGATTATGCTACAATATTTCTCCCACATTATTTCTACCACCCAACACGAGGTAAGGCATATCCACCTCTCTTGCTTTTAGTTTATCTCCATACATGGTCATTTAATTCTAAGCTGATCATAGCATCAAATTGTATCATGAATGTTCATAATAACACAGCTGAACTGGCCCATGATGTATGATGATATGGACATGCCTAGAGGGGATTGAAACCTTGGTGGCATGCTTGGCATGCTAGTGCCCCTACATTTTCTCCACAATCCCATTGGATAAATCTCTATATTATGTGAAACCTGCACACATTTTCAAAATCTAGGGCTTGTATATGTTTGATTTTCCAAAATCTTTGTCTTATTGTTTGCAACATACACAAACTTGTATCTGTATTTTTTTTTGTTCATTTCATAATAAGTTTTTACATGAGTCGAATACCTACTAATATGTCACATCTAGTGTTCAACATAAAGTGACGAATCCTCGATTAGTTTATTGTGGTTTGTTTTGATTAGTTGGGGATATTCTAACATGTTTTAGCATGTATTTGAAAAGGGTTGAGACAAACTTCGTGTCAATGAAATGATTCCTTGGATTCTCAATGATAATAAATCTGGAGCTGATAGTTATATGGAAGGTATTCTTAGGCATTCTCATTGCAAGTGGTGAATAATTAAGATATAATTCCTAGATTTTTTCTTTTTAAAACATAAATGGCTATCCTTTCTATTAAAAAGGGGTTGTAGTTCAACTGTATGGAAAGAGTTTGCATAGAAACTTTAACAAGCTCTAGAAGCTTTTCGATGAAGTGTTTCTAGAGCACTCTCGATTCCTCACTTCATAAAATTCACACCCAAATATTCTCATTATATAATTCCATCAAAAACCACAAGAAAGTTGTTTCTTGAAGTATTGCATAAGGAAATATCAATTCTCTATCGTTGTTCAAATTTCAGTATTTTAGGACTATTATTCAAGCATAATCAGTGTTGTTCATGATATGTACCTCTACCCAACAAATATTAGTGCTCTATTAGTGTTCAAATTTGAGTATTTTATGAATGCCATCATGTCCAGATCATTTGTTCGCAATCTTGCACAATCCTTCCAGGGAGGTTCAAGCAATGATAACATCATGTTGAGTTGGCTATTGCATTCATAAGACAATGGCTTTCTATGCAACCTCAAAAAAGACCAAAACAAGATTATATTCGTATATCCAAATAACAAAAATAATTTACTTTGGCTTACTTTTACTTGCAAATAATTGCAAATCATAATTAGTGTTATTTTTTTCTCTATCTTCAAAGTTTTTAATATAATTTTAAGTTGTTCTATATTTAAAGAAAGGCTATGATTTAAGCTAGGAGCTTGGAACAACTGCTTCATAGCCCGACGCTCTCACAACATTTACATTCAGGGTAGGGACTCTCACAGACATTCACTAAGGCAGGGACTTGTTTCTTGAGAAGACTTAGTGTTTCAATTGTTAATTTTATTTGGATCCATGTTTAGTGTTAATTTTATTTGGATCCATGTTTAGTTTTCTTTTTTCTCGTTGAGTAATGTTATTTCATGCGTGAGTTTATTTTTATATTAATACTTA
>APFE030440712.1:10848-28243 GCA_000404065.3 Pinus taeda | reverse complement strand
TTTTAGATTATAAAGAAGTTTTAAAAAAATAGGAATGAGAAGAATTTAATGATTTAATGATGATTTTAAAACAAATTATCAAGAGGAGAATGATGATTCCTTTGTTGTAGTTTTGACAATCCATGCAAGTAAGATTGTGTGGTTTGTAAATTATAGAAGTTCTTTCTATATGACTTCTCATGGACAATGATTTTTAGTGCATGAGAAATATAATGGTGGGATGCTATATATTGATGATGATTTTTGTTCTTAGGATAATTGGCCATGAAAGAGCGTTGATCAAATTCCTTTAGGGTACAGTGAATGACCTTAGTCAAATTTTGCACCTTCCCTACATAATATGGAAACTACTATCAAAGAAAGAAAAAATTGGTCTCTATAATGAGAGTGGTGGTTTGATAGTGGAAGTCATGGAGAAAATAATGGGTAGAGTGTATTGAAGCTCAAGACTATATTGTAGTTGACACAAGGCTTCAAGGAATGGTTTCATACAATTGATCTATCATTGGTTTTTTGCATAAGTAGTGACGACTTGAACAAAGATACCAAAGCATTACAGGATAAGATGAGGTTTTTTAACAATTGACTAAGTAAATTGTGTGAGGATTCATTTTGGAGTTGTAGGTTAATCATATGTAAATAGAATATGGTTGTAAGACCTATTTTGGGATGCACACCCATAGTTTGACGAAACACTTACTTAAAGTCTAGAAATAGACTAAGGGGCATATAGGAATATGGTTGTAAGACCTATTTCGGGATGCATACCCATAGTTTGATGAAACACTATTTTATATTGTGTCGTTGCTTAAAATCTAAAAATAGACTAATGGGCATGTTTTGTTTTGAGATACTTATCATAAGTCAGGTTTAAAGGTGTGATGTCAATTTACTCTGGACTCAAGATTAGCGGCTCAGGATATTAGGTAACCTGTGTTTTCTCATGTGGTGAAAGCCATTTAAAGGTTGAAGAAACTCCCATTATAAAAACCTTGGGGGCTTCTTATTTCCCAACTTGGATAGATTGGCCAAGATGAATGAAGATAATCTTTCAAAACTAGTATTCCTAGTAAAGGTTTCTAGGGTAAATATTCTCCTACGTATTTTGTGGATTTTGATGCTACTTCTCCCATGATGCTTAATTTTAAATTTGATACCAAATCTTAGTAAGACTAGAGTTTCTTGTGATAGCGGCTTCGAAATCTATTGCATGGTGGATGAGCTTGATAGACACGTACTCACTCATTAGAGTGGTCTAGTAGTGATGTCCATAAAAGAGAGAACATGTCACCACTATTGCATGAAATATTTTTCACATGTTGTCTCCATAGTGGAAAGCACCTGAAAGCGCATCATGAAGATTGATATGAAACAGAGTAGATGAAGTACTTAATTGGATAACAGATAAAGAAAAGTAAGCAAATATGGAAAATAAAAGTAAGTATAATGTTCAACACAATTATTAGCTACAAATGGTAGATAAATATGATAAAAAATAAATAAAAGTTTTGACCATCAAAGACTCATACAGTTAAGAATTTTTTTATTTAAAATACATATTAAATATACAGAATCAATAAATTTATTAAAACAATACATATTTAAATTATAAAAAATAAAAAATATTCTCAAAACCAATTAATGAATTCTATTTAAATGCTATTTTTTGTAACATTAACGCCTATATATTTCTTGGTATTATACTTATATAATAATATTTATCTTCTAAATTAAACTCCTCTATAAACACCGTTATTAAAAATATTTAGTTTAATAGGGTTAATCTAAATATAGGATGAATGGTTGGTTTTGTCTTGATCAATTAAGAAAGAATGGTTTTTTAAACATTCGTTTTGTCTATTTAACTCAACAAACAAAGGCGTTTTTACAAACATCGAATTCTTCTCATTAATAAATAAAGTCGTTCTAAAATAGTGTCACGTTAAATCCTTAATGCAATGGATGTGTCACTACATAGATACTTTTTTATCCTATGTGCTATCTCACCATCTTGGGTGTAATATCAAAAAAGGCCTTATTCTAGTTCTAATTCTAGTGGAAGATATCGATACTTCTGATTTTCAACTTGTCCAATAGTCCCAATGTCTAAGGGAAAAATGTAATGTGTGCAGATGTATTCACCTACTTTTATCTTGTTACCAGACTCTTATTTCATCGGTTAATTTTCAATGGATACATATTTACTCCTTTTTGTTGGGTTAGAATGTCATTTCATGTCCAAGTTGTTTTTGGCGAGTGTTTTTTCTTTTCTAAATATATAGTGATTATTTTTTAAATATTTAGTTTAATTATTAAATGTTCTAATTTCTTAGTATTACTTTTTACTTGATTTTGTTTCAAATTTGGTAAGGAAATCAAATAAAATCAAATTATCCAAGGATGTTCAATTTAACTGTTTGCATATTGTTGTTTGTACATTTTAATTCCTAAATGACATGATCGATTCACCATTGTGTGATAATTCAAGGAGTAATGGATATCCAACGCTCCCACCTGGGTTAATTGGATGGAAATTTGAATCACATAAATCAACCTAGTCACTATTCATCAATCGAACTGTCACCTACTCAATTTAGTGGCTCCGTTCGATTAAATTCATTAATATGATTATTAATTGACCCCTAAAGTCAATACCTATCCAATGGTGTGTGGTTAATGGCTACAGTTAGATGTTACAGGTCACTCATCTAGTTGAGTAAATGATAACGAGGGTTGTTGAAAGTATTCAATCAGCTTCTAATCCCAACGTTTCGCATCTAGCACTTCCCTGGGCCGTATGATCTTATTCATGGAATTGCTCTTCAACATTTCATGATGCTGCTTCTTCATGTTCTCGTCATTAGAAGTGTAATTACATGATAATTATTATCCATTCCATAAGGAAGATACAACAACCAATACGCATGATGACATATGCAGGTGCTTCACTTAAGCTTTATGGACTGAATTAGGGTTGATGTACAATAGTTTTTCTTCATTATTTTAATAAAATAATCCTCTAATGTTGTAGGAAGTTTGATTCTCTTCTCCATTAAGTGCATCTTTTTCATTTATTTAAGCTTGAAATACTAAATTGTATTTTGCTTTTTTAGTGAGATTACTTTATTAGATGTTTTCTTAAATTATGGTGGGGTTAGAAGTTCAAGATTAGATGTTTTCTTAAATTATGGTTATTTATATATGTTAATTATAATGATTAATTAGAAATCTCAATATAATTGTTTCTGTAATAAGATCTATTTTATCATTTTAAAATGTTTTTATTAAAATGTGTATAAAAATCTTATGGCAATAGTGGAGAATAAATTATAATACACAACTTAAAGTAAAATTGTCAATCATTTAGTATAAAACATAGAAAACAAATTTTACCTAAAAACAATCAAATACCATTATACATAAGACAAATAAGACATACATATTCCAACTATTCAGAAAAATTATTTTATCATGAAGTCAAAACATATTATTAAATAAAGTTTTACTTAAAATTGATAAAAATTGTTATATTAAAATTTTATTATACATCTGATCCTTTGAATTGTAAGTTCAACTATAATATTAATTCTTATATTAAATAGTTACATTTATATAAAATCTCTTTCTTATAATTTGTACTTGCCAAACTTTACCAATAGTTACAAGATTAAATATACACTCTCAATATGATAAGACTTTTAATAAAAAAAATTATTCCTGATATTCCTAGCCATTGTTTTTTTCTAATGCAACATGAACCTTTCATGACTTCATAAAGTACATCACAAAAAAACACAATACCAATTGCAATTGTTTTTTTCTTAATCCAACATGAACCTTGCATGACTTCATAAAGTACATGACAAGAAAAAGCACAATACCAATTGCAAGACGAAGTTGAATCCCTTTTTTCTTCAAACTCATTAGAGCATGCTCAAGTCACTGATACAATGCACAATGATGAGATGAGCGTTTTCAACTCTAGCATGTTTTGGACCAAAGGTTGGTCATTTATCCAAAGGTCCCTTTCTGGAAGTATATTCAACACACACTTTTTAATATTCCGTAGATAAAGGTCCCTTCTTGGAAGTATATTCAACACACACTTTTTAATATTCCCTTTTAGAAAGTATATTCAACGGCGAACGCAGGAAGTGAAGTGAATCAGTGGATCTCAATATATTTTAGTTTTATGGATAGCAGGCCTTCGTTGGATATGATTATGGTTCTGTTGTCGTAACAGTGTAGCATTTACATATTGTGTCACTGTGATGTATGCATGACAACTTATAATGAACCATTATATAAGATGTCCGGACTAATCATTAAATTGTATAACTTGCACAATTAAAAAATAACCGTTGAGTATATCTTTTAATATACCTATAGAAGGCACCAAAATCTAGATTGTACAACATGGATGGTTAAAATATGACGGATGAGTATATTTTTCAATACACCTATAGAAGGCACCGAAATCCTTGTAGTGTTTAATCCGACAAGGAAAAGAAGTTACAGTATATATCTCCATCGTTTTCCCTTAAAAAACTTAGTTGAATTATTTCCTACTTGTGTCAAATTTATTTTTATATAAAAGTTGCATGTTTACTGGGAAATGCATAATTCAGTAAAGGAAAGTACATTATTCAGTAAGAGAGGCCAGAGAAAGAAAATGACATAGTTGATATAGAAAATAAAGTTATATATATATATATATATATATATCTTATTTGAGTAAATGTTAGGTATTTTTGGCATGAGTGCTCCGAGCATACACAGTGAACAAATGCACTGTGTGCATGTAATTTTTTATTTTTAATAAAAAGTTGTGATTTTTTGTTTAGAAAAAACAAAACAAAGTTCCTGCCTGGGAGGTTTCAAGAATATACAAAAACATATTATCTATGGCCACTGAAAACATAATTCTTTTACTCTCCTATGTAAATCGTAATTTTCCGATTAATGCATTGGTAACTCTTGGTGTGTTCTTACTTCAACTGGGTGGACTTTATTTATATCGTCCTTTTTATTGTTCTTAACATTTTTATTATTATTCTGCAATTCCATCATATAATATATAATTTTAATTTAAGTATTATTAATTATTATAAAGATAAATCTTTATTTTTAATATAAATTAGTTATTTACAACTTCAAAGTTTTCCCACAATATACAAAAATAACTAAAGAAGCACAACCATTAAACATAATTCATAATATATAAAAAAACTACACTATATATCTCATCATACTTAAAAACAATCATCAAAAGATTAGTTATAACTTATTTTAATTTATTATTATTAATAAATAATAAAAGGAATTAATATATAAGTTAAACATATAAGATTGTTAAACATGAAGATTTATTCCCATTTTAGAATGTAGATTTTTAATCTCTGAATAAGATTTATTACAATGCTATAGGTGAATACCTTGGTTTAGGAATACTACATGCCATATAATTGCTTTGGAGATAAATCTCAACCTTTGAATTGTGTATATTACAATGATTTCCTTTAAATTAAATCTCTACAATCTATCTAATAATGATTGATTATTAAATTAAAATTTTGAAAATTATCAACCTAATAATTTTTTCCTTTACATATATAAATTAAAATAACTGATTTAAAGAATAAAAAAAATAAAAATTAGAATATACTAAGGTTTCTCCCCGATGATTAACAACTTAAGGAAAAAAATAAAAAAATTATTCTAAGATTTATCTAAAATTATTCAAAGATTTATACCTGTGATTGTAACTCATTATTGTAGGAGTAGAATTTAAAGATTAAAATAACATCACCTAAAATTATTATAATATTATAATATATAGAATGTTAAAAATATTGATTCATGCATTAAAATACAAATTTATAATAAACTCTCTCTTTCTCATTATATATAATTATGAGAAATATATAAGATTGGAGAAAGAAACTATTATTTCGATGATTAAGAATGACACTAACGATTTGAAGTTTCTAACACTTCTACGTTCAGGAGATGGGATTTTTTAAATCTACGGTAGGTACTTAATACCGTACACAATTTCCCTACTACTAAATTTAGCTTGCGATTGTGTATAATGGAAAATTAACAAATTTAAATTAATATTTTAGAATACATTGGAAATTACCCACCAAATTAATAATTTCGCAGTAGTCTAGTCGCATTATAGACAACTCCAATAATTTCTACGTGGATTAATAACTCACACCTAAAATGGGAAATGCAATTAATAATGGCAAGATACATTGGAAAATATGTGGGTATGTGTTAAAAATGTTTAGTAACTGCATGACGGAGGAGATACGTTCATAAAACAATTTTTTGTTCAATTAATATGATGTAATGGTGTATATTTAAGTATAAATGAATTATATTACCATATGAATGGTCAGTTAAAAGAATAGGTTTACCACACATTAAATTTTGAAGGGTAAGATAGAAATTATCATATCTAACCAGTTTTAATTTTTAGTTTCAAAAACAATATAATTGCTTAAAGACATGATATACATTACAATGATAATAAAATAACAAGTTGGAAACCATCTATATGATTACACATTATTCCATATAACAAGTAGGTGATCATAATTTCAACGCTCTTTTTTTAGGATTACTCGTGTCAATCTCTCTCACATGAGCTATTCGTCATCATCTTATCTTATGCAAAAAAAAATCTCTATCATGAATCAAAGACACTCATAATCAACAACACTTTCATCTCATATTTTAATTATTTCGATATCATATAATCATATGATAAAGATCGAACTAAACGAGTACCTAGTTGTTGTAAATATTGATGTAGTAGGATGTCCTTCAATTACATGGTTCATGCAACTCTTTGACAGATTCCCTTTCAATGTACATAAAAATTCAAGTCATATACCTTCCTCATCTCCTATACTCTACAACCAATTTGGTCCACCCACAAACGACATTCAACTAACAATCAACCCATTCCTCCAAGTGTTGATAAATTTGTAATAAAGTGTCTACATTATATTGAAAAAGTTCTCCAAATTATGAGAAACACATGGAAATGGGGTACATATTCATACCTAGATGTTATATCAATATGTCGTTTACATGTTACATATATAAATAAAGGTACATATAACTTATATACCTCATTTTATGAAGGCACTAGATACAATATTTTGTAATACCGCCAAGTTATCCTTAAAATACTTCTCCAAAAAAGTAACTCTATGCAAGATATAAGATCAAAAAAAAATTCAAGGGACAATATAGAGGATATACATATACCATTTTAGACTTGCTACAAATACAACGTTTGATTCACAATTCTAGATACTTACCCTCTTTATTTATACCAATTGTTCTCTATTTCTTTAAACACAAATTTCTCATTATCTTATGGACCAAACTACATAAAATTATATTTTTTCATCCAAATAAACAACATTACTCTTTGTTTCAATTTCATCCTTCCAACTTATAATATCTACTTCCAACACTTAGCTTCCCTAGCTAGAGAAATGCAACTTCATTACATCTTTAACTACTATCATAAATAGCATGTGATTATCCACCAAATAAAATTTCTTTCATATCTAAGCCAAAGTGTCCATGTTCATCCATTAAGGTTCACATATTGGAATTTCATCTTGAATAAAATACCAACTCTGAGTCAATTATATCTTTGGGTCAAACATTGGCACACAAATTATGTAATATTCCTAGGGAATCTGGGCTTGCTCAAGCCAAGATATCTAAGGTCAAATGAACAATAAGAAGTCTCTCCCAATCTGATGCGGCTCTATTTTGGCTATGCACTGAAATTTCCAAGAAATATGTTGCTCGTTGTGAAGAACTGTTGCTAGGGCCTCCTCTGGTACTCAAAAAATTTCGGTAAATCAATCACAAGCTCTCCACCAAAAACCCACAAAAAGCCATGAAGGAATTGGCCAAATCTTGACCTCGGAATTTTGGTCCAAATTTCCCATAGCTCCTCTTGCTACAGGTTGAGTTGGGACCCCTATTTGACCCTTCAAATCTACCCAGAAAATTTTTGCAATTTTAGATATGAGATCCTTGCCAAAAACCCAGAATAACGTAGAAAGCGTTTCCCTTGGTTCCAACCTTAAAAATTTTACCCTTCACAACTTGGCGCTCTACCAAATTCGAGTTATGTTACTGTGGATTTTTCTATCAAACTACGCTCTCCAACCCACATCAATCTTCCTCCGATGGCCCTCCTAATGAAATCCCAACATCTCAGCTCCTAAATACTCCTCTCAAGCCTCCCCACAATAAACTCCACCAATGACTGCGTAGTCCCAGGACAAGTCTACACAGGCTCAACCAAAGAAACCTATCTTGTTGAGAAGGGCACTCTCAACTCCAGTAAATTATCTTCCTTTATCGACAATTTGGACAAGGAATTGCCTACTAATGGTGTAGCCTCTAATTTCAGTACCCCACTTCCCCCAAGAACTGTGTGGTTTTTCTTTTATGTCCAAGTTGAAGCTAAGACAAGACGTACCACTTGATACTGGTCCCCCAAGTCTCCACAAAGTCGTGACAATACCTCCCTATGGTGGCACTCATGTTCCACTGAAGAAGAGGGTGAGATTTCCCCTTGGAAACCTCTGGTGCTAAACAACACTTGTGTCCCAACTGAACAACTAGAGCAATAATGTGTAAACATCAAATTATCAAAAGGTGCCCAATGTTGCCTTCAACCCTCTATTTATAATTGTTTCCTCACCTTTCCTTGTGGTTCCCTTATCCAAATATTTCGAGCTCCTTTCCACAAAATCAATTTTTCCTCCAAGGGGTGTGTATTCCATTAGGGGCGCCCCCCATATTCCACTAATAATGAAGTTTCTGATTGCTCCTAAGTCCCATGTACCAAAAATGACCCCAATGCTCAAATTACAAAATTTTGCTATGCTTAGCGATGCCCCAATAAACTTAGTTAATCATGTTAAATAAAAAACAAAATTGGGGATATCACAGTCCTCCCTGCAAAAAATTCCTTATCCTCAAGCAATGCATGAATAAGCACACTCTCTGGTTGTTGATCCCCATAGTCACAGAAAAATATGTTGAGGTCCTAGATGCGCCAATGAATTATCCCTAACCTATACATTGTCCTATGATGAGGGAATCCCTCAATACTAGGATCCAAAGCCATCTTGTCCAACATGAAGATCCCCTTGCTCCATTCACTACCCTGCTAGGTATAAGTACAAAAAGCCCTTTGCATACCATCAATGAGTAGGGAATCATGATAATCTGGCACCATGTCCCACCCCTGATGAAGTGTCCCCACCAAGTAGTACATGTCATACATTCTATGAGTAAACTCTTGAAGGTACCACCCAATCCCTGTGGAGATAAAGTCTCACTCACATGATCTTCTCTAGATATCATCCCAGTGACCAAAATTCCATGCTAATGAAGTTATCCACGCCATAAATGACTCATTAAATCCCAATGTAAGATCTGAATGATCTCCCCATGTAGTAGCCATCTCATCCCTAAAGGTCGTCGAGCTTTGAAGTATTGCAATGCTCGGGTCCCTTTCTAGTCTCAGAAGGGTGCCATCATGCTCATGCTATGCCACTCTGACTATGACATACTCCTCATCATGACTAGATTGTACTCTCCTCTCCTGAGATTTGATGGAGAAAAATATGTGAAGGCCAAGCTCATCATGCCCAAGCATCTCCTCGAATCGAACGTCTACCAATCCACTGCCAATCTCAGTCCTGAGTAACAACAACATAAATTTTCGTCACCATACATTGGAGGTTTCAATGATCCCCCATTTTTCAAATCCAAGGTGAGCTAGATCATCCTTTGTCATGTCTCTGAACTAGATCACAAATTAGAGTGACCTGTTAGCTGACTGAATCCTCAGATCCCATAACAAGATTTGCTGCGACATAGTCCTAATGACTGTTGGAGCACTCCTGTTCCATATATTTTCTCCTTGTATGTAATCAATGTATAGACTCCACATGTCGTGAATCAACCAGGTGAACTCAAAATTTCCCTATGCCTGCAATACCACATTGTTAAATCTGTGATCTTGCCTTCTGAAAGTGCACCTTAGTACTACTTGGATTCCAAACATTTTCCTGTAGATGAGGTCAACCATCCACTACACCTCATGCTCATATAATGCCTTAGACTGTCTTGCTGAAAGTGCATCATGATACTCCCTTGCATTCACCCTCCCCAAGTGTGATCTCAGGGGTTGAACATATGATACCTTGACAGTAAACCACACCATCCCTAAGCCCGTATTTTTCAGCTTGTGCACCCACCAAATGCCTGGAGAGTCTTCCTCTTACCCATGACACATTATGTCTCATCCATCTTCCTAGGGTGAGCGTCCCATGTCCTGCTTCCTGTAGTGAGAGCATCAAATCACAACAACCAAATGCCCTGAGACTGTAAGTAATACTGGAGTGTGATAGGTGGGTATGCCCCCAAGGGTATGACTAAGAGTTTATCGGGATACTGAAGAATAATCCTATGGATTTCCCTCTCTTCACCTCAGATCTGTTGATAACCTAATCGAAGACCTGTCTCCACTGAACATGAGGTCCCTATATGCTCAACATCATCCCCATCGATATAGGGTGAGATGCTACTAATGGTAAATATAAAATCCATGCCCATAAGTCTCCTTGGAGGCAACACTCTAAGAGCCCATTGTGTTACACCATATGTCATTGCATACCACCCAGTATCCATATACTCAATGTGATGTGAGATGCTCCTCCTACTCCACAATGCAAACAAACAAACTATGACACACCACAATGCACCTCCATGTCCACCTACCAACCACTGCTCAACATTTGATGCTCCTATGCATCCCTGGGTATCATGGCCTAAAGCTGTGAGAGTATGCTTAGGCCCGCACGTGATTGACATCATCACCTCCATAGTCGCATCACTAGGTCCTCCAATGAATGGATCTCCATAATCTTGAAGAAGTGGATCTCCCCTCTTGATCATGCCTAAGAGATCTAACATGTGAATCTCCTTATGTACCTGTCGGGGTGTCCCTAAGGTGTTGCTCTGCCCCGTATATACATTGGGTATCCTCCTCTCCATACAAGGAACTATCTAGTGGCTTGTTGATGTCACCACCTCTGACAACCTCCTACCAAGGTACGCTGATCATTATATGCCCCCACACATAGCTAACATGCTAAGACAACTCATGGAGTCTTCCTTCCCCTCTGCTAGCTCGCCTTGTCATGGGTGTTGCCCAAAACTATGGTGGGAATATGAAAATGAGGGTGATTCCAATCATTGGATCCACCATTCTCCTACTACCCTGACTGACCCAATCCATGGAGTGGTGGGGAGTCCCACTTGGGTCCCAATGAGGATCCAACCCTTGAGCCCCTATGGAAAATCGTGACCGTTATTGAACTATGTTCTCGACCATGGACGTATCCAAAAACCTAGTTAACCATATCAGGTACCAACTAAATAACCCGTGCCACCCAACCCCATGAGATGGATCAAATGCAAGGGTTCCCAAATACGTAGCAATCCCATCATGTGATTGTTTCGTCCTACACAATTGATGTTGCCTCACCTCACTGGTGCAGTCAACATATATAATTTGTTTATGTAACTTAGGCACTCTCCCTCCAACTTCCTAAGGTATGCTAAGAGTACTACAGGCCCCATCTACATAAGCCTGAAGAGAGCTATTGAATGGAAGTACTACAACTCTGTTAGCTTCCTATGCATCTATCTACTCCATGCTGATGGTAGACCCAAAAGATGACGGCCCATCCTCCTCCATCATGGATTCAACTAGAGTCTCGAGTTGCCCCACCACAGATACCTCCTCAAGCATAACATCCTCATCTAGCTCACACTTCTCAAGGTTCTCTCTATGTTGTTGTATGTAGCTATTTTCTAGGAACTTTGTCACAACTTTGGGTACCTCTGTGCCTATTGGCAGCTTGTTAATGGATGGTCCCATGGGTGTGCACCCAATTGTCTCCACCAATGTGTCAATTGGGTCTACCAAAGGAAACTCCCACAAGCGTGGCTCATGTGTCACACTATGTGTATCTATGGGCTCCTCACAACCCTACCTAGCCTTAGCCTCATGTTCGACATCCTCATCAGTATCCTGATGTCTAAAACCAGGTCTCCACTGGAAAAATATCCTTCAGGTCTCATCCTCAACTACCCACCTCTACATGATGGTCCAACCCCTAAACTATACTTATCCTTCTCATGTTCATCCAAGAAACGAGGCATGGTAGGACAGTGAGACTGACCATACGTGTGGGTGTTGTACTGTTGGGATGCACATGTATGCACTTGGCTCCTGTGTTGGTTATCTACCAATCATTACATCCCCTCTAGAATTTTCTCATTCTGTATCGCCAATTGTTGGCTCTGCCTCATAGACTCCTATATGATCTTGCTAGCCTCCCCACAACTGGCCAAGATCATGCTCTGATACCACTTTAATATTCCTAGAGAATCTGGACTCAAGGAAAGCTAGCTAAGCCCAAATGAACAATAAGAAGTCCCTCCCAAATCTGATGTGGTTCTCTCTTGGCTTTGCGCTGAAACTGTGAGGAGATATTATTGGTTGTGAAGAAATGTTGTTAGGGCCTCCTGCAATGCTCAGAGAATTCTGGGAAATTAACCCTGAGCTCTCCACAAAAAACCCACAAAAACTCATGAAGGAATTGGCCAAATGTGGACGTTGGAATTTTGGCACAAATTTCCCTAGCTCCTCTTGTTGCTCGTTGAGTTGGGACCTCTATTTTACCCCTCAAATATGCCCAGACAATTCTATGATTTGAGATATGAGATCCTCGTCAAAAAACCCAAAAAACCTAGAAAGGGTTTCCCTTGGTTCCAACCTTCAAAATTTGACCCTTCATAGCTTGGCCCTCTTCTAAGTTCAAATTCTGTTACTGTGGCTACTCCTATCAATCTTTGCTCTCCAAACTACAAAAAACCTACTTTAATGGCCGCCCAAATGAAATCATAGCAACGCAAATCCTAAATCCTCCTCTCAGGCCTCCCTGTAATCAACTCCACCAATGACTGCGTTGTCCTAGGACAATTCTACAGAGACCCAACCAAAGAAATTTGTCTTGCTGAGAAGGGCACTCTCAGCTCCCATAAATTCTCTTCCTTCACCTAAAATTTTGACAAGGACTTGCCTCGTAATGGTATAGACTCTAATTTAAGTACTCTGCTTCAACTAAGAACTGTGTGGTTCTTCTTCTATGTCCAGGCCGAAGCTAAGGCAAGTCGTACCACCTAATATGGGTCCCCCAAGTCTCCATAAATTCATGAAAATACCTCCCTAGGGTGGTAGTCATGGTCCACCGAAGAAGAGGGTGATATTTCCTCTTGGAAAACTCTAGTGCTAAACAACACTTGTGACTCAGCTGAACAACTAGAGAAATAATGTGTAAATGTCAAATTGTCAAAAGGTGCCCAATGTTGCCTTCAATCCTTTATTTATAATTGTTACCTTAAATTTCCTTGTGGGTCCCTCGTCTAAATATTTCAACCTCCTATTATGAAACCAACTCACAAAGAGATACAAAAGATAGATCAACGACTTAAAAATCAACCTCTTTGAGGGGGAAACCTCCTTTACATTACATAAATGAACAATTCTTGGATGATATAAATGACAAGACCTCCTTTCTATATGTAGGAGTCTAAGGGGTCCCAATACAATCAGAGCCTAAATAACAATAACATTGTAGGGGCACAACAATAACAATAGTGGGCTTCTATGAGGCATAATGATAACAACATGGGGACTATATGGGCATAGTAATACAATAAGGAGGTTGCACTAATAACAATAAGGGGTTACACTAGTAGTATAGGGACCTAACATGACCCTCTCCTTCAAAAGGTGTTGTCCTCAACGCTTGAGTAGTTTTGGATGCTTTTGTATAAAATTATCATCCCCCCATGTGGAATCTTCAGTGGGTAAGTTCTTTCACTCCATGAGATACTCTAAAATTGATCGAGCGGTCAATTTCTTGTTTTTGTGACTACTTCGGGTCCCAACATGATTTTTCCTTCCTCTTCAAGTTCTGGAAATGTTGTTTGAATTGAGATCTTCTCACCTATAACCTTCTTTAAGCATGAAACATGGAAAATACGGTGCACTCAAGAACATGCTGGAAGCTCCAATTTGTATGCCATAGTACCAATATTTTGTCACACCTTGTATGAACCATAATACTTTGGCGATAATTTATTATCCTTGTTAGTTTGCTTGAGGGACATTTGTTTGTATGGTTGTAGTCTTAGAAATACCCAATCACCTACGTCAAAACTTCTTTCGTTATGATGTTGATCTTCCTGTTGTTTCATTCTATTCTTCGCCAGAGTAGGGTTATCCTTTAAAAGTTAGAGAACTTGTTGATGCTCGATATGATCTTTCATTGCTCAAAATTTTTTCTTCTTGATATGTCCTTCTATATTGAGAGTTTGAGGATTGGTAATTCCTACCAATGCATTACAAGATATGGTCAAATTCATTTCTTGATGCTCGATGTCATCTTTCACTTCTTGAACCTTTTTCTTATTGATATGTCCTTCTATCTTGAGAGTTTCTATGGGGTTGGTTCCTGGTGTATATCCTCTTCTTTTGATATTTCTTGATCCTTTTCTTCCTCCTCTTCACAATCTATGTAAAATAATTTATTCTTAGCACACTTATGACCTTTAGTGTATTTGCTATCACAAATGTGACAAAGCCCTTTTTCTCCTTTTTCTTCCAATTTTTGTGGTGTAAACCTTGTAGGTTGAGGCAGGGTAGGAGAAAAAACACTTCCATATTTATAGTTGCAAGTGGTAGGATTCCTTGTTTCCATAATTTTGCTTTCAATTTTTCTTGCCAACTTGAATGCCTTCTCCAAGGAATCAGGTTCCAAAAGACGAAACTCATGTTGAATGTTATCCTTTAAAGTCCTTATGAAGACATCAGTTCTTTACTTCTTTGGAATATCATTTACCCTTATATTCAATTTTTTGAAGTCCTCAATGTGCTCTGCCATTGAACCCTTTTGTTTGAGATTTATCAATTGGCTAAAGAAGTTGTTTCTCTCTATATCCTCCTAATGTGCTATCATTTCCTCCATGAAAATTGACCATGTGACAAGTGGTTTACGAGAAAAAAGCCCTTTATACCATAAAAATTGATTTGATTCTAAATATAAAGATTCAATATGTACCTTTTGTAACAGTTGTACATCATGTAAATCAAAATATTTCTCCATTTGTACTATTCAATTTACCAAATCCTTGCCATCAAGCTTCCTCATATCACCTTTTCTTGATTTTAGGAGCTCAATCTTGAAACCACTGTAACTTTGTAATTTCATATCTCCAAGTTCTAAAAATTCCTTTTGTTGTAGCTCTTTCAGTCCTCTTTCTAATCCCACCAGTTTGATCAATAATGGATTCTTTAAGAAAGAGTTATGTCAAATATCCTATGATGACCTAATTATGGACTGGTTCAGTAGAGTGAACTTGTATGACCTGCCACGTGTCATTGTTTTGACCTTTAGACCTAAAAACAATATATAAAAAATTATAGTTTGTCCTCTTTCTGTAAATTTTGACAAAATTTCAATTTGACGCACAAAGAGAAAGTTATGATGATTTTCCCAAGGTTGCTTATTTGGGATGTAATTTGGGAACCTGTAGAAACAAAATGTATTGTATTGCAGCTCCAAAAATATAGTGACAAAAGATGTGAAATTCAAGCCCAAGCTTCACCAAGATTTCAGCTCAAATGTGTTTTAATTGAGAGTCTAAACCTTCGTAGAAACAAAATTATATTGCAAATACCAACATGACCTGTTTGAGATGGAATTCTATAGCTTTCAAAAACCCCCACTTCCTCAAATCATATCTCCTAAACTATAGCGATACAAGAACTGAAATTCAGACCCTAGGTTTAGCGATTTTTTGGCTCAAACGAGTTTTGTTTTAGCTTCTAAAATGTCACATATTTTTTTTTTAGAAAAAATTCCACGATCACCTGCTTGGAGCAACGAAACCCTAGAATCCAAAGCTCTGATTCCAAATGTTATGAAACCAGCTCACAGAAAGATAGAAAAGATAGATCAACGACTTAAAAATCCATCTCTTCAAGGGGGAAACCTCTTTTACATTACACAAATGAACATTTCTTGGATGATACAAAAGACAAGACCTCCTTTCTATATATAGGAGTCTAAGGAGTCCCAATACAATCAGAGCCTACATAACAATAATATTTTAGAGGCACAACAATAACAATAGTGGGCTTCTATGGGGCATTATAATAACAACATGGGGACTATATGGGCACAATAATACAATAAGGGGGTTGCATTATTAACAATAAGGGGTTACACTAGTAGTATAGGGACCTAACACCTCATTTCCACAAAATCGATTTTTCCTCCAAGGGGTGCATATTCCATTAGCGGTGGCCCCCATATTCCACTAATATTGAAGTTTTCAATTTCCCCTAAGTCCCATGTACTAAAAATGTCTCCAGTGCTCAGATTGCAAAATTGTGCTATGCTTAGCACTTTCCCAATTAACTTAGTTAATCCCATTAAATAAGAAATCAAAATTGGGGATATCACAAATTATATTAATGAGGAACATGTTGTACTCGAGGGCCTAACATCAACTTAATTATAAAGACTAAATCATTGGTTATCCTATGGGCATATTTCAATTATCGTGACTCTTAGCAACTGACCATGGTGTTCATTAGTTATATAGGAAAATAGTCTACATATGGGATGAACATCCAAGCCAATCCTACAAAATATACATTGATAAATAATATGTATTTTTAATTCCATAATCATGAACTATGCTCTTATTAATGGACAATTAGAGGAAGCAAAACATGGAGAAATAGTTTTGTTTGAGTGGCAACACAGACTATGAACTAGATCCAAGAATCACTTTCATATTACAAAGTAATGAAACAATGCAATAATTAACACAAGATAAAAATATATATGATAAATTTTTTACTTATATGTTTTATAGAGTCATGCACATTATTAGTGTCTTCGTTTACTTCTTTGTTAGCTTCATTTAATAATTGTCTTATATATTCATACCTCCCATATCATTTGCTAGATTAAAACTTTTTTGGTATTACACTTTCATATTGAGCTAGTTAAACTCAATAAGTTTGTTAATTCTAACTCCAAAACATTTTTCACTACCACTATTTTTACCCAAACATAGAATAGTAAGTGTGCTCTCAATAGGTATATGTTTGGTCAATTTAGTGATGTCTAAATTGCAACTTTTAAATGTCAACCCGGGGCTCGTAAGCTGATGAAGTGAGGTGTATTGT
>APFE030440710.1:0-44245 GCA_000404065.3 Pinus taeda | reverse complement strand
TTGTTTGTAGAAGTAGATCAAGTGTTTTGCTTTAGTACATTGCATTACTAGGTGATCTACAGGTGGGAAATTTCTACATGGTATCGGAGCTAGATGATTTGTAGAGAAAGTTCTACATGGTATCAGAGCTAGCTGATTTGTAGAAAAATTCTACAAAATTCTACATCACGGACCGGGAAAATGTTGTCATTGCAAGTCCTCCGAAGAAAACACTTATCATCTTTCCATAGCATGCCCTATTTCTAGGATTATTTGGCACAGGGTTGCTTTTCATTTCTCCATTTATCCAATCTTACTCTATTCATCTATTGAATCATGCATCAGAAAATGGAAATTTAAGTACAACTCCCATATAACGCTTACCTTTTCATTTTTTGGGCCATTTAGTGAGCTCGCAATGCTTATGTTTTTTAGGACCGTTCACTTGACATTAAGTGAATTTTCCTCAATATCTTTTCTCATTTTGTGGAATATAGCCTATCAGATGCCAATCCTCGTTGTAGGGTTTAGAAGGCCACTTATTTTAATCTAGATCCTTGTGCAGGGTTTTTTGACGGCACAAAGAATGCATTTGGCAGTGGATGTGGGGCACACATCATTCCATAGGACCATATTAATCTACTTTTACACTGGTCATGCGACCGAGGCTCAAACACTTGGGAATAGGTCGCCGCTTTGTGGGGTTTATTACACTGTTCCATAAAGATTAGGCTGGAATCATGGATAGCCTTTAGAGATTCCAAGGTCGTGATTGATTGGATTAATGATTGATCCATCCTTGTCCCTCCTTGACCTAATGTCCTTTTACTTGGCTAATTTAGTGGATTGATGTGACATGTAAATCTGTGTGAATACAACTCGATAAAACTACATTATATTCCAGATAGTGTGAAGTTTACCTATTTCTGTTAACTATTTTTGTATTGTAACTAACATTAAATATCAAAATTTCAATCTCAAATACAACATATTCAATTTAGTGTAATTAAGTAGCTTTCTAGTTTTTAGGGTGTCATTGTCTAATTATATCATATTATTTATATATAATATTTATGTAATTCCTAAAATGTTAAAACAATATTTTTTTAATTACGTTATATTTTATATATATACTATTTTTTTTTTTTAAAAAATTAATAAAAGTGAAAAATGTTTTAATTAATAATACTATATAACAAGCTTTGTAATAATAATTTTTTCCTTTTTATTATCATAAATTAACTATACAAAACTAGAAATTTTCATAAATCTAAAATTCCAATCAAATTTAAAAATAACAATAAAAATTAAAAAAAAAATTGGGGCATCTCAAACATAATTATCTATCCTCTATTAATGTCTAAGATCCTAATATGCAACTTCATCATCATGTGCATGTTGAGAAAACTTGACCATCTAAAATACTTTACTAGTAGTTTCTAAGGGGGTGAACTTTCACCCATGCCAAATGCTTTTGGGTTTTTGGTCATTCACATGTTTTCTCAAATCTAAAGAAGACAATTGAATAGCCAATGAAAAGTAATTTTAGATCATAATCCACTTATGGTTGTGGATGAATTCTTATTTCGACAAATGAAATTAGCAACAAAGTTATTCATACCTGCAAACAATGCCTAATTACAATTTAACAAAATACCTCAATTTACCAATGAGTAAAACCTAAATTCACCAGATTGTAAACCTTAACAGTAACTTGAATTCAATGGTTTTACTTTGATTTAGTTATATTTGAACTAAGTGGCAAAGACTAGCTACTATGTAGCGCTTGTTGAAACTTGAGTAGATTTAATATTGCTTTTTATTTTTATTTAAATTTTATTAGATTTAATATAAAAATTTGGGAGAGAAATTAAAAAGAAGAAGAAGAAGAAAGAAGAAGAAGTATTTAGTTAAACTTACAACCAATTCAAATAACATATTTCAATTTGCAGATTTTGATGAGCCACAACAAATGATAATTCAACATTTTTGGCCTTAGTCACTCTATGTGTCACTTTATTGCTAAAATAGGAGAAATCTACTTCTTTGAATCCTATGAAATTTTGAACTTTTGCATGGGATATAATGGCTTGAGTGTCCATGACAAACTGTGCTACATGAATCATTGAATGTAGATAAAATTGTAGCTTGGACAAGTGTCTCTGCATAGGTCTTGTGTATAGGTATGGAGAAGATACCTTAATAATTACTTATTTCGATAGTTCATTTCTAAGTTTAAGCTAAGGAAAAGTAAGATAATCAATTCAATTAGTTATTATTAGCTTTGTAACTCAGATTTATAAAGTTTATAACTTTGGAAATTTATTTTTTTTACTATATCAAAAGAAAGTGATAAGATCAAAATTTTGCCTTTGATATTTTCTTTGAAGATCTCAAGGAAGAAATAGGGTTATGAGAGAAATTATAAATTGTTGGAATGAGTGGGTGAAGGACATGATTTTGGAGATCATATTGAGTAAGAGAGAAGAGGGTTGATTTGGGTGAGAAGAAGGAAGGTTGAGCAATTAAGGAGAAGGGACTAAGCTCATAGAGAAAGAGGGGTTGAGTTCAGGTCATCATCTACTGAAGATAGGGGTCATCCCTAAGCCAATTTTACAAGAGAGAGAGAGGTTGAGTCTTTAGGGCCGAATTCTTAGTTGGAAGAGAGGTTGTGTCTTGGATCGAGTTTGCTGAAGAGAATGGGTCGTATGATGCAAACGGAGAGGTCATTTGTTGGGTCGTCCTATGTAGAAGAGAGGGGTCATTTTCTAGAGATATTATTGGTTGTAATTTCTTTATTACTATTGTTTTAACATTATCTTGATTTATTCTCTAAAGCCTAATAAAATCCCTCTTTGTTGGTTTTTACCCACACTAGGGTTTTCTACGGTAAAATATGTGTAAAATTTTATGTGCTTAGATTTCTTCTTTCTGTTATGCATAACTTGCTAGAATCTTAGCTATGTTAATTGTGTGTAGATTTCAGATCTAAATTTTTTCTGGGTTTTAAGTAAAAATAAATTTCCAAGTATAAAAATTTACTGGCACATTAATCATTTGGTTGGGCTTAGAGAAACTAACATGGAATCATAGCAAAGCCTCTTAAATAAATTCAAGCATTGCACAAGTTCAAGCTCAAACGGGTTCATGGTCTTGTTAGGGTTTTCAACAAATAATTAATCAAGGGTTTGATTTACCCTAGAAACCAAAGTCATGTATGAATATAGGTTAGAAGGAGCCTCAAACTATCTTCAGTGGAAAGTCTGGATCACAATTATTCTCAAGGAGAACAAGTTGTGGAACTTTGTTAGTCCATAGTGGTTGTACCACTGTCATATCTTGTTACCCTGGATCTCCATGAGGTGAAAGAAGCAAGGGCATAGAGGATCATCTTGGATGGGGTAAAATATCACTTGATTCCCCATCTATTAGAGAAGAGACTGGAAAAGATATGTGGGATTCACTCACTGAATTGTACTATAGTGACAATCTAAACTAGAAGAAGGTGTTAAGGGATAACTTCTACGACACTAGGATGTCCAAGGGAGAGAACATGGCTTCTTACCTTACTAGGCTCAAGCAACTACGAGATGAGATGGAAGTTGTGGTGGAGATAGTCCCTAATTATGAACAAGTGTGCATAGCCTTTAATGGCTTTACAAAGCAATGGGATGTATTTGAAAAATACAATGTGGGATGAGAGCATCTTCCCACTTATGAAAGGTTGTGGGATGATTTCACATACGAGGAGATCCAAGAAGGCTCTCAACATGGAGACCAAAAGAAGAAGGGTGAGGAGGAAGAGAACTTGGCCCTAACCTCTAAGGGTACGGGAAAGCCTAGGAAAGGATCCATTGAAGGAGCTACCTCGAAGGGAAATTAAAAGAAATTTGATGCTAGCAAAGTGAAATGCTTTACTTGCCACCAGTTATGACATTTTTCTAGCCAATGCCCTAACAAGAAAGAGTGGAAACAAAAGAAGTAGGTTGCTACTACAACTAAGATGGATGAGTTTGCGGCCATATTTAAGGATGAGTTCACAATCATCATGTGCTTCTCTAGTTCAATGTGTGGAGTATTGAAGAGGGTACGTTTTTATCGATTATTTTGTCATCTTTTCTTTAAAACTCATAACCTCTTTGCATCATGAACTAGTTAGATAATAAGAAATCATGACAAAATCTATGGGATTTATATGCAACACAAAACTACTAATAATTGCCATTTTCTTATGCAGGAAAAGGAAAAAACGAAAGATTTCCATCCCAAAGGAAAAGACAGGGCAAAGTTAATTGTTGTCCCTTTGGCAGGGAACCACATGCAAACAAGGTGATCCAAATTGAAGCGTATCAGACAAGAAAGGGAAAAGGAGATATCAAATTGGCGCAAGAGAACAAATGGATAACTAGGAATTAACATTTTGGCGAATCCCTCAGGATCCTTTGATCCTGAGGGATCGCTATCTTAACTATTTTTGCATTGTTGATATCTTCGCTCGGCTGTTATAAGAAGAGGCAGCACTGCTAGCCCGGGGGACGACCGGTTGTTATTTTCTATGTAATTTTCCTCTGTATTTGAAACTTTGATCATTGACTTTCGTTGAGAAGTGATCCATTGTAACTCTATTTGATATTTTAATATAAATCTGGTTGTCGTTCCATCTTTGATCCTGGAGTAATCTCAAGCAGTGTGTCCCTGGAGGCTAAGGGCCCGACCCTAGTGGAACACTTGCTTCTATACCATTATCTCTAATTCGTGTGTGGTTTTCATTATCAACTTTGTTTGGTAATATGATGTGTTTTGCTATTTTACATCACGATTCTGTTATATTTGATTTATGTTCGACTGAGTAATATTGTTCTCTGTGACAGGAATGATGTATTGTTCATTTTGACTTTGTAACGCATTGTTGTTCCTTTAATCATTGATATAACATTGTTATTTCTTATAGAATGCTATTGTTTTTCAATTACAGAGTAACCGTGCTGTAACATTCATAAGTTGGTATTATTGTATTCCTCTATGGTTTACACTTAATCGTGATTGTTGTTCAACTGGCGTTGCTATTCCATTACGAATTACAATCGTTATTCTTTATAACTGAGATTGGTCACAACAACCATTTCCTTCATCATCTCCATGGCCGAATCAAGAAAGCCAACCCAATTGGCCAAATTTTCCCTATACCCCACCATATTGGCAAAACAATGTATATCCAGCACAATGGTCCCCTCCTACTTCACAGAGTCAAGCCTGGCAGACAAACCGGCAAAGACTGATGAATCAGCCAGTAGGAACCATTCCACTCCCTCAACCTACACTGCTAACATTACAACAAAACCCCCAGTTTAACTTAAGACTGCAACTCGCAGCCCAACCCAACCCTAATCCGAATAACAGACCAATCCAATCTATTCAAATAATTGAAACACTAGAGATAGGAACCGATCTAAGGGAGTGTAATGACCTTCAATTAAGATCTGGGCGCATCATTGAAACAGAGGGAGATAAAATGCTCAAGTTGAAAATCAGTTACCTATAGAAAAACTGCCACAAGAAGAGGATGTGACCAGACAACAAATTCATGATCAAGCAACCACATCCTCTCCCCCATTCCCAGAACGATTAATTATACCTCGACCTATACAACATCCTGATTTTAACATTCTGGGAGAACTAAAAAATATGTAGATAAAAATCCCGCTCCTCCAAGCCATTCAAGACATCCCAATATATGCAAAGACTATCAAAGAGCTATGTATAAAGAAACCAAGGAGGAAAATAACAAATAACCCAACAGTCCAAGTATTTGGTACCTTATCCGACCTATTATCAAGAAGAGAAATGCCCGTTAAATATGAAGACCCAGGAAATCCAATAGTAACCATATAAATCAATGGACAAACCTTCTCAAATGCCTTAGTTGATCTAGGAGCTGCAATCAATATCTTAACAACCACCACTTGCCAAAAATTTGGCATTACATCAGTAGAACCGACCTTCACTTTATTAGAACTCGCTGACCGATTTGTGGTTAGGCCAGAAGGCACACTACATGATGTCATGGTATCTGTTGGCTCCTGGGAGTATCCTGCAAATTTTCTGATAATAAACCCCAAAAACCAACTTGATGGACATCCATTGATTTTAGGCAGACCTTGGCTTGCAACTACTGATGCTTATATTGGCTGCCGACAAGGTAGTATGACCATAACTAGGGGGGGAAATATCAAGAATCTAGCTTTATATCCTCCAGCACAGCCAAGCGTCACAATAATAAAAACTAACAAACATCCTGTATCATACCTCACTGAAAATATTAGATCTCCATTAACCATAGAAGAGGCCCTCAATTTCAAAGACCAAACATTAGATGATGCCATTAACAATTTTATTAGCCAAGTTGAATCCAAATCCCACAAACAATGTCACATGATAGAAGCAGCATTTGATAATGAATTAGAAGAAGATCCTCTTAAAGATACACACAATCAAACAATACCTACTACCTCTGCCTCAAATAGCAAAATTGTAGAAATTGAGCCAAGAAAGACTTTAAAAATTAAAGCGAACCTGACTTCCGAACAAGAAGAGAAGCTCATCCAACTACTGAGGAAATACAAAGAAGCATTTGCATGGGACTATCCTGATATGAAAGGAATTGATCCCCAGTTATGTACACACCACATTTACATAGAAAAAGATGCGAGACCTGTTCACCAACCACAAAGGAGACTTAATCCTCATCTAAAAAACATTGTACAAGCTCAACTTCAAAAACTTTTAGATGTGAACTTCATCTACCCTATCTCCAATAGTAAATGGGTCTCTCCACTTGTTGTGGTACCAAGGAAGAATGGAAAGTGGAGGATTTGTGTAGATTATAGAGAACTAAATAAAGCAACACAAAAAGACCACTTTTCCCTTCCATTTATTGACCAAGTATTAGACACTTTGGCAGGAAAGATCTTTTTTTCTTTCTTAGATGGCTTCAGTGGATACAATCAGATTCAGATTGCCCCTGAAGAACAAGACAAAACCACTTTTACTTGTCCTTGGGGAACATTTACCTACAGAGCTCTACCTTTTGGCTTATGTAATGCCCCTGCCACATTGCAAAGGGCTATCCTCAGCATCTTTTTAGATTTAATAAATGAAGGGCTCAAAGTATACATGGATGATTTTACACCATACGGAGATGATTTTGACCTAGCATTGGACACACTGGAAAAAGTGTTGCAGCGCTGCATTGCCACTAGGCTTTGTTTGAGCCATGAGAAATTCTATATGATGATGACTGAAGGACTTATTCTAGGCCATTATATCTCAGCAGTTGGCATACAGGTAGACCCAGCCAAAGTTCAAATAATTTTTATAATTCCCACTCCTACCACTCAAACATAGGTACGTAATTTTCTTGGATTTTCTAGTTATTATAGAAGATTTATAGAACATTTTTCGCATATTGCTGCACCTCTATATGCACTGACAGGTAATGTTGACTTTCTTTGGACAGAAAAATGCAACCGTGCTTTCCAGGATCTGAAAAAGCTTGTATCAACAACCCCAGTCCTTAGAGGTCCAAATTGGGACCTGCCATTTCAAATTTCATCAGATGCTTCAGATACAGCTATTGGAGCAGTCCTTGGGCAGGAAGAAGATAAAAAACCATATGCAATTTGTTATATTAGCAAGAATTTATCTCTTGTTGAATTGAAATATATTGTTACTGAAAAGGAATTTTTAGCTGTAATACATGCTGTCAATAAGTTCAGGCATTACATTATTGGATATCTTGTTATCTTGTATATAGATCACTCTGCCATAAAATACTTAGCAAATAAACTAATCACAAATGGTAGAATAACTAGATGGCTGATTTTATTGCAGGAATTCGATATCACAATCAAGGACTGACCTGGAAAAGAAAATCCTGTAGCTGACTTTCTCTCGCAAATGCTAAAACTAGTGGCCGCAGCAGTAGTTGAAGATCAATTTCCAGATGAACATTTGTTTGTTGTCACTATTAAAACACCCTAGTATGCTGATGTTCCGAATTACTTAGTAGTAGGCAAATTACCGAAACATCTGACCCCCAATGAACGAAAACAGATTGTCCAGCAAAGTACTCGATTTTCTTGGATTTGGGGGTACCTATTCCATACAGGGGCAGATATGCACATCAAGAGATGTGTCCGCGAAGATGAAATTTTTGACATTTTGAAAGCTTGTCACGGCGGACCATGTGGCAGACATTTCACCAATCGAAGAACTGGACTTAAGGTGCTGCAACAGGGTATTCTTGGCCCACGATCTTCAAAGATTAAAGAAGTTCGTTCAAGCTTGTGACAGCTGCCAAAGAGCAGGATGCCCTGGACAGTCCGACGAAATGCCCTTGAATCCACATCTAGTTATTGAACCATTCAAGCGATGGGCCCTTGATTTTGTTGGTCCAATTAACCCATCATCGAACCAGAAAACATATATTTTGGTAGCAACAAAATATGTCACCAAATGGGTTGAAGCAGAGGCATTACCGAGAGCTATAGAGGATTCCATCATACAGTTCTTGTTCCATATATTTGTGCCATATGGGCTTCCAAGAGATATAATTAAAAATGGTGGACCAGAGTTTGCTGGTAACAAGATTGCTGCAACACTAAAAAACTATCATATCCAACATAAAATTACTACTCCATACCACCCACAGGCAAATGCTCAGGTAGAAAGCAGCAATAAAATAATAGAAGCAATCCTAACAAAAACCATTGCGTCAAACAGATGCGATTGGGTTGCAAGATTACCAAAAGCCTTGTGGGCTTACAGAACAACATGGAGAAGCACTACTGGCTATTCACCATACCAACTAGTGTTTGGAAAGGAACCCATCTTTCCCATAGAATTTGAAATACAAACATTGCGAGCAGCGCAAGAAATCGGTCTAGATCTAAACGAGGCATAGATTAATAGATTACAGCAGATCAATGAGCTAGATGAAATTAGGCTCTCTGCCCTTCAACACACTGCATTGATCCAACAACAGCGAGCTAAATGGCATGACGCCCTCATTAAAAAGAAAGTCTTCTGCGAAGGAGATTGGGCGCTCCTATACAATTCTAGGTTTCAGGATTTTCCTGGGAAGCTTCAGACTCGTTGGTTGGGGCCATATGAAATACAAAAGGTAAATGATAATGGCACCCTTACTATAATTACCCTACACGGATCCAGACATACCTTCAAGGCAAACGGCCACCAAGTTCAACTATACCGCAAACCACTTACTTAGGAATCCTTCTACCAGCAACTCCGCGAAGACTCCGACATGCAAATTTTGAAGGAGGAAGAGAAATCTTCCTCACCTCTGGTTCATTAAGTGATTCACATGTTCTTACATTCTGTACATAATTCCTTTGTTTTGTTAGCATAAATTATTCTCTATACATATTTTTTTTTGCATTTGCACTTTGTTGTTCCTTTTAGGAAGAAACAACATTCTCATTGCCGTGTTGTTCCTTTTTCAAGGAACAACACCTTTGCATTTCGTTGTTCCTTTTCGAAGAATCAGCAATTCCATCATTTTTGTTGTTCCTTTTAGAAGGAACAACACCTTTACCATTTTGTTGTTCCTTTTTCTAAGGAACAACACTGTCATTTTTCTGCTGTTCCTTTTTCCGAAGGAACAACACTGTCATTTTTCTGTTGTTCTGAAGGAACAACACCTGTGTGCACTTTTGCTTTTCTGCTGTTCCTTTTTCGAAGGAACGACACTTTTGTTTTTCTGCTGTTCCTTTTTCCAAAGGAACAACACTTTTGTTTTTCTGCTATTCCTTTTTCCAAAGGAACAACACTTTCGTTTTGTTGTTCCTTTTTCGAAGGAACAACACTTTTGTTTTAGTTGTTCCTTTTTCACTTTCATTTTTCTGTTCCTTTTTCAAAGGAATATCACTTTTGTTTTTCCGTTGTTCCTTTTTTCCGAAGGAACAACACTCTCGTTTTTGCTGTTCCTTTTCCAAAGGAACAACACTTTTGGTTTTTGTTGTTCCTTTTTTCCGAAGGAACAACACTTGTATTTTCTGTTGTTCCTTTTCCAAAGGAACGACACTTGCGTTTTCTATTGTTCCTTTTCCAAAGGAATAGCACTTGTATTTTTTGCTCTTCCTTTTTGAAATTACAACATTTTCATATTCCTTTTACTTATGCTTGTTCTCCTTGCTGTTCCAATTAAAAGACAGCTATTGTTCCTCTCAATATACAACAGGTTCGAATATTTTGGAGCATAGCTATACACTTATGCAATGGATACAAAACTAGAGCATACTGAAATCAGAAAATTACATAAAATCACTATTTTTACAAGAAATTGCTTTGAATTGATAGGAGGAAAGAGGAAATGACACAATTATTCATCACTTTGCTATCATTATTCTACTAATACTAATATGATTGGTTATCTTTATCTTGGTGGTTCTTTTTAAAATTCCCATAATCTTCTTTGATCATTATTAAGGAATAAGAACAAAGGGTATATTTTTCTATTGAGATGTTAAGACTTCTTCCACCATTCCTACTCTTAAGGAGTGTTGAATCACCCTTTGTGTATAAATGGGAAAGAACTTTATAAAAGAGAAAAAAAGAGAAAAATGTTTATATGATTTGTTCATATGGGTTGTCAAATGAAGGATAGGGGGTCTCATCAAGAGCCAGCCTACCATGATCATAAGGGAGAAAGTGACATGGAATTCCCACTATGGCCACCACACTAGGGATATGATCCAAGAGGCACATCAGAAAAAATAAAGAGTCCTTGGAACAGGAGGTCTCATCACGAGCCGGCCTGCCCACCTTTCACTCCTTCCTGGTGAATGGCATTATGGTTTAACTGTTACCAAGCCAGCATAATGACCTCCATTTTGACATTGCACAACACTTCCTAAGCATAGACAAAGGATCATGATTCCATGGGTGAAACAAACAACTCTGTCAAGGTTATGGACACCTGTGGGAAACAGAGCTCTATTGATGGTATTGAAGTCACATTCCTTATACACCAATAGAAATCATCAACACCCTTCTTGGTCTTATACCTTTGTAATAGGTCAAATGAGATTATGTATATCACTTCCCCGAAGCTTTAAACACATGAAAATATATTATAACCAATCATGACAGAAACGTTGATAATGATCGCATCAGACTTTTTGTGCACATCAGTTGTCATATCCTCCCAGCCTCGCATCATATCACGACATTCTCTTATTTGTTAAGCGATCCTATTATACACCTCGATTTCGACAACCTGCTCCTTTTGTAAACATGGCATTTCGGTATACACTGTTCCTTTATGACTTTGTACCATGGCAGTTCGGCATGCCGCTCCCTCATTTGATGGCCGAGGATGGCCTATCATAGTGCAGGGGGGAAGTAGGTGACCTCATAATTTGTTGGTATACGTGTCAGACCATTATTCGGAAAATTTTCACTTGGGAATAGCAAGGCTTAATGGTATATCATTTTTCAATTTGCATGGCTTGCTTTTCCTAAGCTATTTCTATATTATGCTCTGTAGCAATTAGTAAGTGACTCAGGATTTGAACGAGCCTTACTGTTTCATTATTTTTTCTGTATTTCTAATAGTTTGAACAGCCTGTTGTTCCATTACCGTCTCTGCATTTTTACAGTGTGCTAAAACATGGATGAAGATCAATTCGGAGAGAATCATAGGTATTGACAGTTTCTGATGCTGCACGGGAAAACCTGACAAGGGTAGGATGGCTAATTTATATCAATCGTTTACAAGAATCCAACGAGACCGTAGCAATAGAATTCTTGCAGAACTTGTAAGAATATCACTCCATGGTAAGAGGGAGACACATAGCAGTCACCGATGACATAATTGCAGAGGTCTAGGGACTACCAACCACTGGACCTGTGTGGACTCTAAAGAAGGAGAGACTGCGAAAAATCATAATAATTTTCCAAGATGAAGGCCAAAACCTGATAGTAAGAGGAAAGGGAGTTCTACTAGCAGCATTATGAGAGCCGTGGGTAGAATTGGTGAAGATCATCCAGAGCTACATCACCTGTGAAGGCAGGAAAGACGTCGTAAGACCACGACACCTTAAACTTTTAGCCGTATTAAAACAGAAATGCTCTGTGAATTTACCTGCATTTTTAAATTCTTTACTACATGATCTTTCCTGAAGCATGAAAAAATCACGACACGTAGAATTGGTAGTAAGTCACCATGGGCCACTGATAGTTAGCTATAGTCTTGCTCAACAACAGAGCAGCTGGGAAGAACTAATTTCCACGATAGATGGGGGACTAACTCTGCCAGCCCCAAAATGAAAACATGCTACCAGTACATCGAATAGACCATTGAAACGAAGGAAATCAGTTAGATTGGCATGGATTAGAGGGAGGTTGGAAAATTCCCAAGGGAATACCAGCCAACTGTTGGAGATAGATGATTCAGGGGATGAGCAACCCCCGCAATTGGAAGGAGAAGAGAATGAGAAAGAGATGGAGGAAAATGAGGAAGGAGAAATAGAGAAAGAGATGGAGGAAAATGAGGAAGGAGAAATAGAGAAAGAGATGGATGAAAATGAGGAACTAGAAACAGAGGAAGAGACTGGGCAGTTTCAGCAGGCGGAGGAAGAGACGGAGCAACGCGAAGAGAGCCCATTGAAAAATCCATTGCAAGAGGACGAATTTGCCCAAATTCTGGCCAATATGGGCGAATATGCCCAACCTCTTAGCCCGCTAGACCTCCACATCAAAGAAGAACCAAAAGAGAATTCTGCTCACGACAAAAATGCATCCGAAGAATTGTGCGAAGAAGAAGAAGAAGAAGAGAATCATTCCAGAAGAATTTCATGAAGAAGGGGTGGAAAAAGAAGTCACCCAAGAAATAACAGAACCAGATAGGGTTTTTACTCCTGAGCAACCCGATCAGAACAACGAAGGGGCACCCCAAGAAGAAAACCAGGGAATTTACCAAGACAACAGTGCAGGCCCAAGTAAATAGACAACTGTTCCTTCTAAGAAACAAAAAAAATTAAAAGATTGTGAAAATAACAACAAATACTGTTGAATGTGATAGCACGACTTCGACAACAAATCAGGGTTTTGAAAATGAGAAAGAGAGCAAAAAGGACCTCGGGGGTAAGACATGCAACCACTCTGGCGAGACCCCTCAAGAAAGAGGTTAGGAGGACTCAAGTCCAGCCTGTCATTCAAAACCAAAAGGAACAACATTCAGTTGTTGCCCATGTTGAAGTGCAAACCGATGGTATATCAGCCTGTGACAAAGAAGTTCAGACAGAGGCACAATCCTCTGAAGAAACCTGAACCATAGTTACAGAATGACGCAATAAGAACATTCAAGTGAACCTCCCTTCTACAGCTACCATGTGGGACAATGATCCGAGAACAGTAACCCTGCAAGAGGGTTTGATGCAAGCTCAACAAGCAGTAGAAAAACTTACAGAACAAACGGTTTCTCGAGAAAAGTATGAAGAATTACAACAACATCTAAGGAATGTCAATTTATCCGAAAGCCAGGCTTTTGAAGGATGGCGAAAGGAAGAAGAAAAAGTCGCAAAGGTAACTCATAGGTTAGATGTAGTTATCAACCAGATGGATACCTTATGCTCCTTGTACACTGACGTCCTAGCATGTAGAGCCCCTGCTAAGAATTATGCCTTATTTTTAATGGGATGATATTTGTAATTGAAAATTAAGGTTGTTAAAGTAGTAGCCCCTATACAAATTAATACTATTGATGATTTTATAAATTGTTGTAAGCACTATGGAGTAAAGGTTCAAAGATTATTGTGTGAATTCTATCTGCATAACCTTGTGTTAGATCAAGAGACAGAGCAGAACCCTGGCCCTTTCGTTGGGGATATCCAACTGTAGGCATTTATTTCATTTGGAGTTAATCAAATCAAATGGCTTAAAGCCTATAATGCCTTCCAAAGATAAGAAAACGGATTAGATTTATGGGTAAGAGCCGAGCCTAGAAATCTATTGCAGTTATGGAGGAAACATAGGAACCTCATGAGGACTCCAGGCGTGATTGAAGCATAGGACCCATTCATACAACAATAAATCGGCAAGGGATAGAATACTTCTTTACCATCAAAGACCTTGCCATTGACGCTACTAAATTTCGATATCAGATTTCTAATCCAAATATCCAACTCAGGGAACCATTTAATTATGAGAACTTTAAGTTAGTCGTTGATTGCTTGAGCCTCTATGGTGATCTTATCTTGAGGGCAGGGCCATCTTGGTTAGGATATAGGTTCTAGAGTCTGATTATTTGGCACCCTGCACCTAGATACCAAGCCTTGTATGAGACGCCTGAGTGTCAGACAGGACATATTTTTGAACACCTAGCTAGGCATCATGGTTGTAGACCACCACATGAGATCCCATCTCTGGCCTACTCTCTCACTGCCTTACATGTCAACTACAATGTTTTCATGAGGGCATGAAAAAGGGTAAGCAAGGGGGTGTGTGGAGTATTGAAGAAGGTATGTTTTTATCAATTATTTTGTCATCTGTTCTTTAAAACTCATAACCTTTTTTCATCATGAACTCTGTAGATAATAAGAAATCATGACAAAATCTATGGGATTTATATGCAACACAAAACTACTAATAATTGCCATTTTCTTATGCAGGAAAAGGAAAAAACGAAATATTGTCATCCCAAAGGAAAAGACAGGGCAAAGTTAACTGTTGTCCCTTTGGCAGGGAACCACATGCAAACAAGGCGATCCAAATTGAAGCGTATCAGCCAAGAAAGGGAAAAGGAGATATCGAATCGGTGCAAGAGAACAAATGGATAACTGGGAATTAACAGTTTGGTGAATCCCTCAGGATCCTTTGATTCTGAGGGATCGCTATCTTAACTATTTTTACATCGTTGATATCTCCGCTCGGCTGTTACAAGAAGGGGCAACATTGCTAGCCCAGGGGACAACCGGTTGTTATTTTCTATGTAATTTTCCTTTGTATTTGAAACTTTGATCATCGAATCTCGCTGAGAAGTGATCCACTGTAACTCTATTTTGATGTTTTAATATAAATCTGGTTGCCATTCCATCTTTGATCCTGGAGTAATCTCAAGCGGTGTGTCCCTGGAGGCTAAGGGCCTGGCCCTGGTGGAACACTTGCTCCTGTACCATTATCTCTAATTCGTGTGTGGTTTTCGTTATCAGCTTTGTTCGGTAATCTGATGTTTTTTGCTATTTTACATCACGGTTCTGTTATATTTGATTTATGTTCAATTGAGTAATATTGTTCTCTGTGACAGGAATGTTGTATTGTTCATTCTGACTTTGTAATGCATTATTGTTCCTTTAATCATTGATATAACATTGTTGTTTCTTACAGAATGCTATTGTTGTTCAATTACAGAGTAACCATGCTGTAACATTCATAAGTTGGTATTACTGTATTCATCTATGGTTTACACTTAATTGCAATTGTTGTTCAACTGGCGTTGTTGTTCCATTACGAATTACAATCGTTATTCTTTATAACTGAGATTGATACTTGTTGTGTCGAAGTCAGATTACTGTTTCTTTAATATTAAGCGTGTTGTGTGTGTTATTTATCTTGGTTCATTGTACATTTATATTTGACTCTAGTTGTTGTTCTATATTTCATTTCTGATTAGTTGCCATTCTATTTCTGTTTGTTGTCTGATTTATCTTTAGAGTAAAGATTGTTATCTGATTCCTGTAGGATGCAGTTACTGCATTTATTTCCATAGACTGAGGTTTGTTGTTCAATCTTATTTATAAAAACTAGTTGTTGTTCCATTTTCTAGTTGTTGTTCCATTTCCTGTTATTTGTATTATCATTGCTTTAGTGTGCAGAATGATCTGAGACTATAGTGAGCATTGACATTTGTTGTCTAGTTCCCAGGTTGATGATCTTTTCCTTGATTATCTTTAGTTACATTAGTTTTCAGAGGGATGAGTTATTGTTACTATACCCTTGACTGATAAATTGCTATAGTTTTCTGAGTGCATGATTCAATTTCTAAGGTGTTTTTGTGTAAGTAGATCCTATTTCAAGCATCTGTTTACTCTTGTATTTAGAGCACTATACTACTAGCATTACTCTGACAAATGACCACCTCAAACTGAGTACACTTTTTGAGATAACAAATCGTTCTTGGATTGATAAGTTAATGAGGGGTAAATAGAGGTGAAAAAGACCCTTTTTACTGCTCGACACAATGGCCACCAATGTGTGGTACATTGATAGTGGTTCTTCATGTTACATGACTGGAGTGAGAGACTAATTTACTAGTGTGAAGGAGAACATTTAGAACTTCCTCATTGATCTTGGTGAAAATGCCATGTACAAGCCATGAGGTAGTGGATCTATTAAGTTTCATAAGAAGTCTAGGATGCCTTTACTGGTGAAGCATGTGCTTTACATTCCAGGCTTGAGAAAGAATCTGATTATTTTTTTTAGGGTTATGTGGTGTTTTTTCAACATGGAAAGGTATATATATGTCGTAAGGGTTATAGATTTGGCACAACAAATGTGATTGGAGTGAGAAAGAACAAGTTGTACAGACTTTAGTTTAGGCCAGCCAAAGTGTTGGTGAACAACAAAAACAACAACCATGACTTTAGGGATTTTTGGCATAGGATAATGGCACATTTGCACCATGAAGCACTCAAAGTGCTCATGGAGGCCATGATGAAGCTCCCTAATTTCACTATAGATCAACATGACGTGTGCAAGGGGTGTGCCATTAGAAAGTACACCAAGGCCATGTTTCCTAATAGTGACAACAAGTCTAAGTGGATCTTGGACTTGATCCATTTAGATGTATGTTGGCCCATGTCATTCATGTTTATTGGATGGTTTAACTATTATGTGACCTTCATAAGTGACCATTCTAAGAAAACTCGGATTTATTTTATGAACACCAAGGACAAGGTCTTCAATTAGTTCCGATAGTTTAAAGCTCTTCTGGAGAACCATACGAGGACAAATATAAAGGTGCTTGGATATGACAATGGAGGCAAGTATAACTTGAATGCATTCAAGGGGTTTTATGTAGATTATGGGATTAAGAGGGAGTTGATGGTTCCACATAACCCAAAGAAAAATACAACATTGGAAGGAGGAATAAATCCATTGTTGGGGCAACGAAAGCAATGCTACGTGATTAGGATCTCTCTATGTTATTATAGGCATAAGTGTGTAACACGATAGTTTATCTACAAAATACGAGTCCACACAAGGTGCTCGGGAGGATGACCTTTGAAGAGGCATTCACTAGGAAGAAACTATAGTTTAGGGATATTACTTTTTTGGGTGCTTGTCTTATTGCCATGTTCCATCAGAAAAAGGGAGGAAGCTCAAGCCTACTATAGAGAAGGGTATCCTCGTTGGATACAACGAGACCTCAAAAGATTACAAAGTCTACATTCTTGCATTCAAGAAGAAAATGGTGTAGAGGGACTTGCAATTTGAGGAGGAAAAATATTTTAGAAATTCTTATGGCTTAGTTCCAAATGTAGTAGAGTTTTAGGAGCACGAAGCACCAAAGGAAGAAGGGAGAAAACCATTATAGACTATAGGACCCTAGTATTATGTGGAGGACAAGCATCATGAGCATGAGAGGGAACAAAATGCTTTATTTATCCAGGCTGAGACTTCTAGTAAGAAGAGACTGAAATGGGAAGAGCATGCCTTGAGGGAAGCACAGGAGTAGATGGATGCTCCTAAGGCTTCAGTTAAGGAGAGTAGACCACCACATGGATTTTCCAGTTACATGGCTCTTGTGAGCAATTTGATTGAAATCGAGCCTTCCATTTTTTTAGTGGTATCTAAGACGAAACTATGGAGGGATGCCATGGTGGAAGAGTACTCTTTCATCATGAAGAATTATGTATGTGTGTTGAAGGTTGGAAAATCTCTGCCTCAATGTTGGGGAAAACAACCCAATCGGGAACTTAAAGTAGCTCTGTTTCCATTGGAATTGGTGGCTCTAACTAGGGATATTGGGACTAGTTTCCCTTGAAATATATATAAATGAATAAGGAATAGAATGAGAATAATGGAGTGATTTAAAACAAAATATGGTATTAAGAAATATATGTATACTATGTATCTATCAGGATAATATTCCTTTACAGGTGATTTATAAAATATTTCATAAAGTATACAACAATATAGATCATTAAACACTTTATGAAGAGAAGGAAAATAAGATAAACTAATTTAATTAAATAGTTAATTAAATTAGCTGATTAAAACCAATCACATATAAGATCTTGTTATTTCATATATGATTAAAAAAGATACAATCTTACACATCAATGGTGACAATGTCTGACTGTTTGAAAAACATACATATAATAGAACAACTTATAGAAAAATTATTATCTATCTCATTGAAACATAGCAGCAACGTAAAGATAATAATAGACGATACATCAAGACTCTTCTCATGAAAAAAATAGCTTCTGGTTCAACTCTTCTATTGGTTAACTTTGGAATAACAATAGTGCAACTTCAAAGTTGTCTATCAAAAATTCAATACCCCTTCTCTAATGACATGAAGGGGTTTTATAGTCTATTAAGATTACAAAAATAGTAAAGTAAAAATAAATATCTTGAAACAGTTCCAACAAACTAAGCTAAGATAAAGTAAAGACAAAGATAGCATTTTGTTGTAACAATAAGTTCATGAAAGTGTTGTAGGTTGATTTTCCATTCACTTTTTGATTCCACATATGTCCGTCATTGGCTTCAATTCAGGGGGATGAATCGGTTGCATGTGCAACTGTCCCGTAAAGACTACATCGCTAAGTGCTGGAAGGAGATGAGTTATCGAATTAGGAAAACACCTCAACACAGGCCATTAAGTATGTGGCTTTACCAAGAAATGTCAATGGCTTTCGAGGTTTACTTTTGATAAGCTCTTGATATCTTCAACCCTTTTCTTTGATGTTTCTTTCCATGATTTCGTCAAATATTTGACATCTGGTAAAGTGTATTGTGGGAATGCTTGGATTAAATTGGCTTGCAATAGGCTGTCATTGATATATTCAATGATATTAGAAGCAAGGTTTATGGCTCTAATAATAACCATTTCTGCTTGCTTTATCTTTATGCCCCAGTCATCGAACATAATATCTTTTTGAGATTCTTCAATTCAGGGAAGATCAAGTGATCTTCCCTCAACACTATCCTGCCAATCTATATGCTTAGAAATATTATCATCAACTTCTTCATAAAATGTCCTTAGATCGAAAAATTGGTTAACCAAGGAATCACTGGACTTACACAAATCATTAATCAAAGTTAATTTATGACAAAATACAACCTTTTGTTTAGCAAGGAGTGTATTCAGTTCTCATGCTTCCTTTTTAACTTCATTAATTTCTAGATTCTCTTTCAATTGATTCATCTTTTGTTGGAGTTGTTGTATCTGTGCATCTTTACCTTTGATATCTAATTCATATTCTAGTTTCAAATCATTGAAACTCTTTTGTAATTTAGCAAGATTTTCTTGCCATTGTTATTCTATCACCTGTCTTTCACTTTGGAGGCTCTGTTCTAATTGAACAATCCTTTGATCCTTGTCCTTTATAAGCAGTTGAATTTTTGTTACTTTATCAATAGTTGCATTGGCATAAGCCCCTAAAAACTGCGATAGTTTGTTTAATTCTTCATCAGGAGCTGATTGGGCTCCTTTCCATAGAGATTCAAAAGGAGTCCCATTAGAGACTAATGCCTGTGCTTGTTCCAGATTTCTTTTCTTTCTTTGTCTGCTCATAACTACTTTGTGTTTAGGTCTGTAAAACACATCTAAAGGAGGAATTTCTTCAAATTTCAGAACTACCTTTGATGTGGGAAATGTTGGGATAATTTCCATATCTTTAGCATCATTAGTTTTCTTGAGAGCCTTGCTAGTGAATAAGGTTGTCCTTTCAGTTTCTCGAATATGCATTGGTTCTTTGTGGACTGGAGTGTTTAACTCATGTGTCCCTTCGGTTGATATGGCATGATTGAATTCCTCCAAAGCTTCATCAAATTTATTTTCTCCTTGAATTTTATTTGTTTGCTCAATAGTTAAAGTAGTTATCTCTGATATTTTAGAAACAATTCAATCTTTTGATGAGGAAGCTGATGCCCTTCGAACTTCACTATTTTTTTGAGAATGTCTCAACAACTCTATTGGAAAATGGGTGATTCTCCAACTATGTTATTGATTAAACTCAATCAATTCCTTAGGAGTTAGTCAGTTTGTTGCTAGCTTCTCAATCCTAGAGTACTTTGGAACCATTTCGAACAAGTCATCAAATTTATCAGGCTTGCTTGTGAATTGTCTGACTCTAGCCTATGTTGTGACACCTTTAGCGACTCCATTAGGATCATACTGTCTATTTTGGATGGTTGGGAAATTCAAAGCTTTAATTTGGTCAACTTCAAGAAGAGCATGTTTGAAATTGTCCACTACATAGATGCCACAAGGAATGGGAAAAGAAGGTCAAAGGGTTTTCTTGGCATCTTTTAGTATTTTGGTCAAATCATCCCCAACTGTCTGATATGCAATTTCCCTGGCTAATAGCTTATCAGGGACAAAAAGAGGTAAAACATGAGGATTGGCAAGACAGACAGAGATATGAATATATGTGAATGACTCCATCGTGAAGCACCTTCCTATTGACATTAAATTATCATTAGCTTATGCATAGAGTCTGGGTGTTTTCTTGCCAAAAACATCTTGGTGAATAGGGAGGATGATTCCATGAAATTTTTTGTAAAAATGAGAATGAAACTTGGATTCCCACAATATATCATGGTAGATATGAGTAGGGATAGGGTCTTGAATTGTCCATTTCCATCCCACGGATATAAAATCATATGAAAAGAAAATAGCATCCATTACATAGGCACTCATGAAGAAAGGGGAAGAGCTCTATTAGTGATATTACATGCTTTTTGTAGCTTAGAATTTGAGCAGTTAAATTATTAGACAATATATTTTCCCAATCCATAATATAACCATCTGAAGCAACTTCTATTAATTGTACCCATTCTTATGAGAACTTTTGTGTATTAGGGTAACCGTATAAACAACATATCATGGCAGCGATATGAGAAAAAGGTCCAGTAAAGGAAGTTATTGAATACATACCCCTATCCTCGCGTTTGTGTTTCTTCGGTTCCCTTCTCCATTTCCTGACAGGCTCTGCTAGATTTTGGTTCTCCTGCATAAATTTCGTGGAACACTGAGTGTCGTACTTCTTCTGCGGCGGCAAAAAGTGGTACATTTTTCTCAAATATTGGGTCTTGAATGACCTGATGATTGTCCTCCTTGGAGTCATGAAAACTCTGTCTATGATATTTAAATTGTCAATGACCCATCTCACCATATCTGTGTAGGGAAATATTTTGGGACGAGCTACAATTCTATGTAAAAAGGAATTAGCCACATTGTTCCATCTAGACTCAACAACCATAGTCGTATCATTTGTGGTAGTGCTTTCCCTCTCAATTTCCCTTGGCTTCTCATCTTAAAACCGTTTATGTATGATTTCCCAAGAGGAGGACCTGCGTCTGGTGTGCATGTAGTGTTCGTGAATAACAATGACATTTCGGCAATTTCTGCAGGAAGCGAAACTGTGTGTGGTTGAACTACAAACTTCTTCTTTCCTTTGATAATTCTGGACATCTCCTCTAATTGTTGTTTGTTTGGATTTACCTATTAAAAAGAAAAACAGGATGATTGGCAAGAATTCATTAAGGCAAATAGTATTTTCAATTCAATGCATGATTTAATGAAAGAATCCTATAGCATTACATCAAAATCATAAAAAATCATTTAGAACCTCAAAACCATAAATCACACAAAGTGGCAATTAATTGTTAAACATTTGTTCACGTGGCTTTGACACATGTCATTGTCAGAGCATGCTATTGATGAAATCCTTGAGGTGATGCTTCTAAAATTTGTCATAGCATTCATTCTGATCAATCTATTTCCTTATAATGGACTAAAAAATATGAATGGAATGTTGATCAGTGGCTTTTCTATCGACATTTCGGTATCGAGTTACATTGATAGAAATTGCGATATTCAAACTTCGATATCGCAAGGCATTCGACTAATCAGCAATCGACATGTGGGGAGGGTGAAAGCTAGTTGAGACTTGTCTGAAGGAGATATCTAGGATCGGCTATCAACATTTTGTTATGGTGATCTTTTTTAAATATTTGATGCCGATACACCAATAGCGCTTCCGTGCGATTTGGTGGGACCAACCTTTTATAATATTTCCTAATACTTACTTTATTTACTTGAAAACCTTTTAGGAACTTGAGATGCTAACCAAATGCTTTTATATTGGGAATACGTTTATCAAGGTTTCTTGATCGGAGTTTTAAAATTGAATTGTATCCGATATGATTTCATGTAATATTATTTCCTAAGAAAATATGAAAAGACTTTTAAGTCTAAAGAAAAAAGCTAAGCTTTGCTATACATGTTTATTTCAAAGAATTTGTTTTATTTTTCTAATGTTTAAAGCTAAAAATATCAAATTGCCTTATTTTATTAAGACAAAAAGGATTATTGCCTAAAAATTTTAAAGGGTCCCCATTATTTAGTATTCTAAGTCTAATCATAATGGGGGGTTATTAAGTACTACAACAATTGGCGACACACTTGGCGAAAAAGTTATCTCTATAAAAATAACAAATGAGATTTTGATCTTGTCAAGAAATTTTAAGAAAGTTAAAAATGATTGAAATTCATATTGATAAAGATAACTCTAAATTGAAAGGCTCATTTCACTGTAAACTTTCCAGAGCTTGTTATAGATGAAAATCTTGATTGTGTAAATCATTCACTAATAAGTTGTAAAAGTGAAGTAAAAAGTATTTGAAGCTTAGCGTATTGAATAAACTTATGTGTCACTAGTAGAGCCATTGTTGCCAATAGGTGCCTATAGCCTCGACAAGGTTACCATTTAACCAAAAATGAACAAATATCCCATCCACTTTATAATAGAATTATTAGAGGTAATGAATCTTTCTTTAAATTTTTATTTTTTAAATTTTTTACATAAAAGCCATTATCCTAGTTTGGTTACCAAATGTTGATAATGTCATTCACAAGTTATAATAAATTGAACAAATCGGCCTGTGGTGAGACCTCTTGTCTTATAGTTTTGTAACTACAAGCCATAATCTTGGTTTAGTGGTCAATAGTGACAATGTCAATATCATTAGTTTCCCATGATCATGGTAAGCACGCTCGTGATGAGACCTCTTATCTCTTAAGTTTCATATTTTTGAATTACAAGAGAACAAATGTTCTTTTAAGAAAAATATTTTTTGAGAGTAAGTCCATTAACGGAAAGATTATCTTTCTTCCCTTGTAAATCTTGCAATATAAAGGCGTGATGGACCTACCTTCTCAAAAATTTGAAATGGACCAAGCCATAGTTTTTGAAATTTAGTATGTTTTCCCTTATCTGTGTGAGCTTTATCCCACTTCAGGGCTAAGTCTGCAATTTCAAAATTTTTATCTTTGATTGAATTTATATCGAATGAAGCTTTGACCAACTGTTGATGGTGAGCATGGACTTGTTTAGCTTTATTTCTTTCTTCTTCCAACTTAAGGATTTGGGACATTCTTAATTGTAAAGAAGAAGAAGGCTTTTCTTCAATGAATTGTACTAGGGCTAATGAGGGAAGTGCTAGATTAGGAGGTAAGATAGCTCCTTTCACATATACTAGATGAAAAGGAGAAGTACATATAGAGGTCTTCTGAGTTATTCTATCACCCTATAAAGCAAATATTAAAGTCTTATGCCAATTCTTTTGATTTTGGTCATTGGTTCGTTTGATAATTCTTAGGTTTTTATTAGTAGATTTTGTTATACCCTTTCCCTGAGGGTAGTAATTTGCAGAATACTTAAGTTTGAATCCTCTTTTCAGAGAAAATTCAATTGTTGTGTTTCTAGAAAAATAAAAAGCATTGTCCAAAATAAGAGCATGAGGTATACCAAACCTGGTAATGATAAATTGATCAGTGAATTCAGTAATGCTCTCAGAATAGCTTTAGAGGTATTGCCTCTACCCATTTTTTAAAGTAATCTGTTGCACTCAAAATTTATTTATGTTGTTTGGAAGAATGAGAAACGATCTCACCTATTATGTTCAGTCCCCATTGATCAAAATGTTGTTCAATGTTAACTGGCTGCAAAGGCATAAATGGTTTCTTTAGTCTTCCTGAAGTAGCTTGACAAACTTTGTGTTTCCTCACATAAGTATGAGTGTCTTTGAAAAAAGTTGGCCAGTAATATCTAGCATGTAGGATCTTATGAGTAGTGGTATCTCCACTGTAGTGCCCACCAGCCGGTCCATCATGAAGTTCCTGCAAAACCTTTTATGCTTCAACTTTTTCCAAACATATTAATAAAACAGAATCATAAGTCTTTCTAAACAAAACATCATTGACGAATTTATATTGATTGGATTTCAATCACAAGGCCCTTTTTCTTTTATAAACAAGTTCAGATGGGGCATAACCATTCTTCAAATAAAAGATTAAGTCAGCATACTGAGATTCGGTATCAATAGGAAATACCTTTGTGATTTTAACATTATTACCTGTATCTTCATCAGCTCATGCATCATTCATTCCTGTAATCAATCTACAAAAACCTTGACCTCTCACAATTTTGGCAGGTTTGATTTCTAAGTCATATTCTTGCAAGGCAATAACCCAGTTAGCCCTTTTCTCTCCTAATTCCTTTTGAATAAGTAATTGCCTAACCGCTGAGAAAGGGACAATGACTTTAGTATGATTTTTTAAGAGAAAAGGTCTGAAATATTTGATTACTTTGTAAACCATGAAAGATTTTTTTCTACTTCAAAACAATTTAATTCGGCTCCTTGAAAAATTTAACTATAGAAAGAAATAGGAGCTTCAATTTTATGTTCTTTGGTTGTGTTAAGACTGTTGCATATGATAGTTCAGAGGAAAAAGTATATAAAATAAATTGATTAGAAAAATTAGGAGTTAATAGAGAGGGAGGATCAATAACAACTTGTTTTGTTGCTTTAAATGACTCTCTTTCATTGTTTCTCCATTTGAAAAGTGAATTTTTATTGATCATATTTTGTAAGGGTAGGATGAGAAAGAACTCTAGGACAAATCTCTTGACAAGATTAATTGGCCAAGAAAAGATTGCATTGAATTTTTCTTATGTGGCAAGGGAATTTTAGAGATTGCCTTAATTCTTTCTGGATCAATACAAATTCCATCTTTGGATAATATAAAGTCAAGGAGTTTTCCTTCACTAAGAGCAAAAAATGACTTCTTGGGGTTTAGAGAAATTGCATACCTTCTGCATCTTTCAAAGATCTGTTTTAAGTCATGGAAATGATTATTTATCTTCTTGGAATATATGGTAATATCATCTAGGTATACCACAATAGTTTTATTAATCAAACCCCTAAAATTGGTGTCCATTTCTCTTTGTAATGTATCTCCTACGTTCATCAATCCGAAAGGCATTTTTTGATATGCGTATGTTCCTCATTTTGTTCTGAATGTGGTCTTTAATGTATCCTCTGGATGAACAAGGATTTGATTGTAACCTAAGAATCCATCTAGAAAATACATTAGTTCAAAACTAGCAATTGATTGTAAGACTTGTTCCATTGGTGGGAGGGGGAAATTATCTTTTTCACATGCCTTATTTAAATTCCTAAAATCAATAAAAACATGAATATCACCATTCTTTTTCCTAACTGGTACAAGATTAGAAACCCATTTGGAATGCCTTACTAGAAAGATAATTTTGGCCTTTAGAAGCTTATTCAACTCACTTTTGATCTTACTGTCCAAATTTGGATGAAACTTTCTGAGTTTTTTTTCTAAATGGGTTTCACATTGGGTATCATTGGGATAGTGTGCTGGATGATAGAAGCATCATAAGTTTTGAGATCTTCATAATTATAAGAAAAAATGTTCTCATATTTTTTTAACAGATGAATAAATGCATTTATTTCTTCAAATGGAAGTATAAGACCTAAGTTAATATTTTGAGGTTTGATATCAGATCCAAGGTTGACCAGTTCAAATCTCAAATTTGAAGTTTGCAGTTGGTGACCTTTTTAAACCTATCTTTTAAATCATAAAGATCCTCAATTTTAACTACAGGCTTGGGCAAAGCATTTTCTTCATTTGATTTATTCAATTTTTTATCATGTTCATCTTCATATATGACTTGGTCATAATAAGATTCTTCAGATGTAAAAAAAATTCAGGATATCTTCATCATCATTAAACACTCACCAATTAGTGATGTTGTTAGGAATGGAATGGCGAAAAATTAACTCTATAGAAAACCTATCAGAGCTAAAATCTTCAGGTGGGATGAGTTTGGATGCAACATTGGATAAAAGATCAACACTGGCATTCTGTAGCTTGGGAATCAGAGAAATATTAAATGTAATGAAATGTGAAATAAGATTTTGAATCAAGCACTGATAATTTTTTAGATGATTAGAAACACAATGAATATTGTTTCTTACTTGTTTTATAACAATTTCTGAATCACCAAACGCTTGAAGATGTTCGACATCAAGAATTATGGCTTTATGCAATCCTTGTACTAATGCTTCATATTCATCTATGTTATTAGTACATTCAAATTCTAATATACATGCCAGCATAGGTTTTTCACCATTAGGGCTTATCAATATGCATCTAGCTTATGCACCATCATTAGATTTAGAACCATCAAAATAAAGAATCATGCTTAATTATAGATGTGTCTACAATATTTATACATTTAGTAAAATTTGTTTGTCAATAATTTTCAATTTGAGATGAAACATAATTAGCTAAGGAAGGAGATCTCTAAGTTGCAAAACTTCCAAAGAAAGATTCTAAAGAATAATTTCCAAGGATGTTGTTTGTGAAAAATACAAGCTCATTTTCTTCATCCAAATCAGTAACTGAGTATTTCATGTGCTTTTCTCTATCCACTCGAATTTGATTTGGTTTACCATTGTAAGGAAGCCATATGTGTGACCAATTTGTGGCGAAATAACCATGCAATTTCTCAGACCAGTCTCTGCTTAAAACAAGATCATAAAATTCAGGAATATCAGCAACCAAAATATCAAGAATTTGACATACCTTTGAATTTAAAGATAATCTTATAAAACAAAGTTTAATTCTCCTAATACTTTAACCTTTGGTCTATCTAATTGAACAATTTGGACAACATATTTCTCAGGTGTTATGTTCAGCTTAGGACAAACTGAATAGGGCATATATTTGATGATGCACCTGAGTCTACCAAACAATTGTGAACATTTTTATTAAAAATTTCAAAGGTTAAAAGGAAAGGAGGAGTATGGGAATTTGACCTATCTCTAATCAGAATTTCATCGGAAGCATCGATTTTGTCTGGAGAGTCACTTGGAGGCTTACCTTTTCCTTTTGAGGCTTTCGCAGTTGGCAAAGGAGATGTAGGAACAACATTTCATTATTTAAACATTATTTCTTTTTGTTGCTTCAACTTACTCACCTCATACATGGAGATGTTAGCCTTAACTTTCTTCATATCTTCCACAATGTTATATTCTATATCTTTATCATAAACAACAAGATTTTTGTAGGAATTTACAGGGTAAGTTCCTTAGATAGAACACTAAAGGACACCACTCACAAACAGATCACATATCAGTACACTAGTATTCTTAACGTGGTTAAAACCCTCAAAGAGGGAAACATTCCATGGCCTGAGCCAACGCGGCAACTTCAGGAAATTTATTAATGTAAAAGAAATAAAATTTACATAAGCTTATTTTGGTTATGTGCACCCTTACATGCTATGTAAATGAGAACTTTTGCATATTTGTGTATAAATGGTTTGGATTCATATGGTTGCACATAATATATATGTTTCTCTATAAAATATGAATATTTTGTGTTTTTGGTAAACCATTTTTTTTCCCAGTTTTTTCTGGTTTTGGTCTAGTTCCAACTGATTCTTGGTCCACAAGGTTTTTCGGTTCGATCACTGGTTTGGTTCTGATAACATTGTGGTATATAGATAGTGGGGCATCATTTCATATGATAGGAGTTAGGGAGTACTTCTCCAATTACTAGGAGGAGGACACTAGATTCCAAATCGAGATGGTGAACAAGTCCAAGTGCATCCCAGTTGGGAGAGAGATTGTTCTATTTCAGAGGGAGTCTGGCAAGTTGATTCCCATCCATGATGCGTTGCATGTACCAAGAATGGGGATGAATTTGATTTCCATATCTATTCTTTAGGACAATGGGTACAATGTATTCTTTAGAGGACAACAGGTGTCAATAAAATGCTAGGAGTGGAAGTCACCCATAGTTATTGGAGTTAGGAGCGAAAAACTTTACAGGTTGCAGTTAGATACTCCAAAGGCATTGGTGAGCAGTAGTGATTTGAGAGATTAGGGAGAGCTATGTCATAGGAGGATGGGGCATATTCATTATAGGGCACTTAAGTTACTCCAGGAGACAATGACAAGTGTTCCAAAGGTGAGCATAGAGCATGATGATGTGTGCAAGGGATTTGTACAGGGGAAGTTCGCTAAGGAAACATTTCCAAGGAGTGACACCTGATACAAATGTGTTCTTAATCTAGTTAATTTTGATATATGCGATTTGATGTTTGACACAATTTTTCATAGGGTGCGAATACTTTGTAACCTTTATTCATGACTACTCTAGGAAGACTTGCATATACTTCTTGAAGACCAAGGACGAGGTCTTCAGTCACTTCCAAGAGTTCAAAGCTCTTGTGGAGAATTTGATAGGCAGGAAGGTGAAGGTTCTTCAGTTGGCTAATGGAGGTAGGTACACAAGGAAAGCATTCTAGGAGTTTTGTACCACAGAGGGGATCAAGAGAGAGTGGATGGTTCCTTACAACCTACAATAGAATGAGGTTATTAAAAGGAATAATTGTTTAATATCAAAGGGAACTAGGCCCATATTGTATGACCAAGATATGCCACAATAGTTATGGGCATAGGCATGTAGTACAGTGCTATGTATTCAGAAAGGGGTCCCACATAAGGCATTGGTGTTGATTTGGGGTAGCATCGAATGTGCTCTAGCCATGAGAATTGGTGGAGAGGCTAAAGCACATGAGATATCCAAGAACCAGAAATGGTTTGGACAGATTGTACCCGGTTTGGGAGATATTAAAATAATTAATATTTTTAATGGAGTTCCTAAGTCTTAAACTTAGGAAAAATAAAATATTAATGGGTATTAATATAAAATTGGGTTAGAAGGTTCCAAAAGTCATGGATCAAACCAAATCTAATCTTAGCCATTTATTAGAGATTTAATCTTGGCCATTGAAGGACCAACGAGAAAAGTATAGGAAGAGGTTTGAGGGTTAGTTGGAGAATACACCAGAGTGATTAGTCATTCATTTTGCTAGAGCGAGGTTGCCAAGCAAAAGTGAATCAATGATTAGCAGTGAGGGGCAGTGAGTACTAGGCAGAGAGGCACAGACAGTGCCAAGAGACCAGTGTAGAAGAAGAGAGCGACAGTAGCAGCCAGAGTAGGCCACGCAGAGCCCAACAAAGACAGCGCAGAGCCCAAAGGGACTGCGTTATCCATGTAGAAGGTAGAGGGAGTGACGAAAAGGGTCCCAGAGGTTGCGCAATACCTTAAAGGGCTGACGCAGTGTAGCAAGAGGCTAACATAGAGGCCAGAAGGGCCAAAGCTGAGCTTCAAAGTCACTAGAGAGGGTTTCGTGGGATAGGTTTTCTGAATACCTGTTTCCGAATAGAGAGGTATTCCTGCCATATATTTTTCTCTATCAAGCGAGCCTGTTACGCACCCAGTTGTACTGAAGGAAATACTGCATAATAATAAATCCTCAGAATAGCTGCATCGATTTTTCTGCGTTGGGTTTTTCTGGGGACATTTGTCCAAAAATAATGTTAGGATATTTTGACACATAGGAAATAGTTAAGTATAACTTGGTCTAGTGTAGAGTTAGGTAAAATGTGTTTCTTTACTATGTACATTTGTAACTTATAATCCGACGGTCATGATATGTTCTAGACATGAAGTGATCAGAGGGTTCATTCTCTCCTCGGTATTACTGACACTTGATCCATGGCTTAACACCTGATTGGTCCATGATCTCTATCTAAAGAGCATGGAGGGTCATTTGTAGTGTGGACGTTCATGAGAGAAGCTTATGTAAATTTTCTTTCTTTTATTAATAAATTTCCTGAAGTGCCCGCGTTGGTTCAGGCCGTGGACTATTTCCCTCTTTGAGGGTTTTAACCACGTCAAGAATACTAGTGTATTGATCTGTGATCTGTTTGTGAGTAGTGTCCTTTGGTGTTCTATTGGAGGAACTTACCCTGTATATTCCTACAAATAATGATGTCACTTGTGTGTTTGTTTTCTTTCAACTGATGATCTATAGATGTTGTGACTGTATTGTGTTTATTTCGGTATTTAGATTTTTTAAATAACTTGTTCAGAATTTACAAGTAGAAGAAATAAACCAACAAAATACAGATTTATTTTCTAATAGATAGACTTAGAAAATTCAACAATTGGGAAAGATGACACTGGAGGAAGCGTTTATGCAAAGAAGCCAAACGTCAGCCACTTTAGGATATTTGGCAACTTAGCATATTGTCACATTCCAAGGGATACACATTCTAAGTTGGATCAGATTGCAGAGAGGGGGTACTTCGTGTTAGTGAATCTAGTAGGGCAATTATTTAAACAATTCTCCTTATCCTTGATAAAAGCTTGTGAACTTATGTTAGCTTCTTATTATTCTTAGTTAAATTTTTTTCATCAAACAATTATCAAGACCAAAAACCATGAAGTTCATAGAAGACAATGGACACAAAATGTAAGCTCCAATCTAGGGAAAAACCACTCTAAGGGGAAAACCCAAAAGGAATCTCTTCTCTTACAAAAGAATCAAATCAAATGAGAAATTCAAGACCCAAAGACCAAAGCCAAGACCTCCTCCAAGCGTCAAGTCAGCCCTCCAACAATTCCTTCTTGAAATAAGCTCAAGTCACCAAGGTCAACAAAGGTCAAACTTCAAAATTCCTGGTCAAAGCAGAGTTTTGGCTCTTTTTTAGAGTTGCAATTTGGACCTACAATTCTCGGCCTCCTTGCAGCTGTAGAAACCCTAGTTTTGCACGTGTGAGATAAATCAAACCCCAAAATCAAATTTTCCTTCCTGCTTCTGACTTCTTCTTGTCTTCTTTTCCTTAGCTCTTCTTGCTTTAGATCGAACTTCTAAAGTGTGTGCAAATGAGTTGTGTTGACCACACGTGTCAAACAACCTAGGATGCAAAGTACATATCAGTGGATAATTTTTTTCAAAGTCATCATCGTCATGCAACTTCCAAATTTATCATTGTAATCCAAAATTTTGTAACCTTGTGGGCCTTCATTGTAAAAATGATTCTAGTATGACTGTGAAGCCATGTAAAAACATCTAAGTAAACCTTTGATTCTTAGCAAAGAGTTTCACTCTAGGGATTTTTTTACTCTTGCCAATTGTTATCATTTCCGGACCCTTATAATTGGCAGAGTTTTTCTCCCACACATACCCCAAAGCTAGAGTGGGGCTCGATGGAAAGGTCTCATGTGTAGTCCTACTGTTATCGAGTCTATGTATTTTTATCATACTTGATCATCTGTCTTGTGTCGTAGAATTTGGTTGAGTCTAAGAGGTCATGCATTAATTGTAGAATTCCCCTTCTAATGGGATGTCTATGTACTATCATGATGTAAAAAGTGTTGTCTAGGAATATTTTTGGTGGATGATTACTCATAATTATACATCATTGCCAAAATATTTTTTAGACCCACTTTAAGGGTGGAAAATATGTGTAATCCCTCTTGAGTCATTTATTTTATTTTCCAGTAAAAATGTCAAAATAACTAAATTGGAAACTTGTCAAAAAATTAAAATGAGAGAAAATTAAATTCTCTCAAAGTGGAAAATTTATCAAAAATTTATCGAGGTCCTTTTTTAAAATAAAAAATTAGAAAGGTCATTTCCAAGGTAGAAAGTCCTAGTTCAAAAATTCATTGGGCCAAAAAGAATAATTTCTCAAGAAAAGCGAATTTTTGGGTCAAGGTGGTTACTTAATGAGAGAATTACGATAATTCTATTTTTTGAAGATTCTCCAATGGTCTAAACCCACCCAGAAGTCAAAATTTGGTCCATCAAGCTCAACAATCAAGGAGGTCGAAACTTTTTGGAGATCTGTGCACCAGTTATCAAGGGATCAAATTAATTTGATAAGGATCAAGCCATGAATCAGAGGAACTAGCGATTATTTCCACTTAGGGGGTTTGACACCCTCATGTTGTATATAAGGAAGCTATTTTCCTCTTCGTTGTATCATGTAATCATCAAAAAATCTTGATCAAGCTATGAGTCAAGCTCTGCTGGTTGTAATCTTTTTTTCTAGAATAATAAAGAAAAAGTCTTTGCAGGTTTATTCGTGATGGTGTTCCTCTTCTACTTCTTGGTAAACTTTTTCTGAATTATGTTCTTGAAGCTGTACTAACATAAATTTTTTAAGTTATTATTTCATTTGCTAGTGTTGGATTAACTACTTGCACAACTATTTTACATTAGTTACTAGGCTTAGAGCAACACATTAAATTTGATTAATCTAGCAAGTTTCTCTAGATTTTGAGGGTTTATTGTGTGATCTAGCTTCTTTTGATCTAATAACTTGATCTTAAGTGTGTAGAGACCTCGTTAATATTTAGATCTTAGGCGTGAGGGGAAGTCTTTGGTTGGATCAACCAACTCCCAAGACAAGAAGCTCAAGAGCTCGTGTTAAATTTCCAAGACTTATCTAATGATTGTTTTGCAAACATCTTGGCTTTGAATCAAATACAAAAATCCTATTTTATTCATTTATATCCAATTTAATTATGCAATAAAAGAATATATCTGCTAATTAGAGCTGTAAAATTATTGTGAATATTGTAGATAAAATTGTAAATTTTCTAACCCTTGTATCTATTTGTCCTTTGTACATATAACCAATTGAGGTTTTATTTTTTTTATTCTTGTGGATCCCAGGTGAATTGCTAGGGCTTCTATTTAAATTCATTTTGCAAGCATATTCACCTTGAAGGTCAAATAAATCTGAATTTGTGAGGGAACTAGCCCTCACCTAGCCTTGAGGGCTAGGGTTAGGGCAACGTTGCATTCTTTCGGAAGCTTTCTTGCAAAATTACCAAGGCCGCAAAGGATTTGAGCCCTGATCTAGCCTTTCAGGGGTTTGATCCATCGAATTTGAGCCTCTTTCCTTCAACGCAACTTCTTTTTTGGGAGGCTCTAAGCCCTAAGGGGCTAATCTCATTACAAAAACAGGGTTTCTTCAAGAATTTGCTACATAAAAAAATTTGCAAATAATTTCAATAATCATTTTATATGTTCTCTCATCAAGTCTGACTTTGGATGATTATTGTAGGTTTATTGACAAATTTTTTAGGGCTAAAGTCTAATCATAAGGCTTATCTCGATGACTGCTAGGGTTATTGACATAATTTTCCTTGGCCGCAGGCCTAGATAGGCCTAATCTCCATAGTCGTGGCCTTAAAAGGCTTGTAAATTCGTTGTACTCGATTTAGAGACTAACCCTCATTTTTTGTAGGCGTATACATATCATTGGCTAGGATTTTGGCAATTGTTTGGTTTGCAGGCTTGTTATTATACTTGATCCATTAAAGCTCCCGTTTAGGCCTAGCCGCAAGGCCTAGAAGCCATATTTGACTTAGCTTCATAATATTTTAAAGTCTAATCCATATCCTCGTTGATTGAAAAGGCTAACTCTTGTCATTGTAGGGGTAACATTGCATTTTTGGAAGGCTTATAACACTAACCTTTGGTGAAGACATTAGCATTTGGACTTTGCAATTGACACATTAGTCATTGGAGGAAGGGCACTAGGCCTAGAAGCCTTGTTTCCCTTAGCCAAGAGCCACTTGCAGAACATAACGTGTTATAGGTTTGAAGCATCACATTCAAAGGCTAATCATATAGTTAATTTGATAATAAAAGGCCCTAAAACAATCTTAATTGATCACATTAACACATGATGGTTTAATGAGCATTCTTGGTCATTGATCTTGCTTGACCGTGGGCCATTTATGGATTGGTAGGGTTTCATAAGGTTTGGTGCAAGTTATTGATCATTGGAGTATACTATCTCGTGCCTTTGTCTTTGGTATTTGGTAGAATTGTTCATCTTCTTGTGGTATTGGAGGAGCTTCTTCTTCTTCCTCTTGGAATACTAACCTTGCCTATTTGCTCTCATTGATTAGATAGGATTTCATTAATATCATTGTTAGATCTAGTCTTTGTTTGCATTTATCATTTAGTTCACTCTTAACAATCTCATATGTCATTAGTTTCTTGTGTTGGCATCATTAAATTTTCACTTGTTCCTAATTTCTATCTCATCTAAGTGAAAGTTATCATAACTAAGGCACTTGAAATTGTTGACTAATAGTTTCATTAAGTAATCCTAAGGTGCTTTAGTGATTATCTTGTAGCCTTGTATTCAAAGTGATATTTCATAAGCTTGGTTATAAGTGTTTTATATCTCTCCCATTGAAGCATATTGTCATCATTGTAACTCTTTGAAGCTATCTAATCTCATCATTCACATCATCATTCTAGTCTAGTTATGCATTTCCTAAAACTTACCTCCAAGCATAAGCTTGGTTGATAGAAAGTTAGGACCACCTTCTTCATCCAATTTGCGAAGCTTGACCCTTGCTCAATGGTTAAAACAGGTGACCTTGCAATTTTCTTGTGGACAATCCCTTGTAGGAATGGAGGCATTTGGGTTGTTAGAACTCTAGGGTAGGTATTGTTAATGAGGCCTTAGCCTCATCCCCTTGGACTTCTATCTACAACCTCGTGTGAGACTTGTTTCAAAATAATTGAGGAGAAGGCTCTCACTTACACTAGGCATCTTAATTAAAACCAATCAAGATCTTGCATTTCACATTAGATAGATCTTGCATCTCATCCATCATTGGTAATTAGAATTATGAGCTAATCTATAATTTCAAGCTTTCATTATTGATCTTGTCATTTCAAAGTTCATTGTCCGAACATGTTTATGTTCCTTGCAATTGTTCTCTCAAATTTTATCACTCATATTTTTAATTATCTTACTAACATTTATTTGTAGCACTACTTATCTTGTAATTTGAAATATCTTGTGTAAGTTCTTTAATTTATTTGGCCATTGTTATCAAGGCATTGGTCTCTTGTTGTTTCATCTTAAGTGTCGTATCAATTAAATTGAATCCATCTATCTAACATTGCTCAATATAATAGCCAAACTTGTTGTCTATATTATTCAAGCTACTGAGAGAAGTGATTGCCTTGCCTCTTGGTCTCTTGGGCTTATTGACTTCAACAAGTTTCCCCTTAGTTTTTTATCTTTTAGGGACTACCTCCCTTAGCTTTCTTAGGAGAGAGCTTAAAAAAGAAAGTAGGGATCAGAGTGACAACCCCTACTCCGAGCATTGCGCGTCAAAGATGTACCTTGTGGAGTTGGGAACCTTTTCCCACACTTAGGTGTACACTTCGGGTGACAACAAGTCGAAGTATCTTCCTTTAAATACCCTTCTCATGAGATCGAATAGGCCTTTCCTAGGCCAACTTTTCACTGACAGGACCGACTTGGTTATGGAGGTCAAATTTGACTTTATAGACGCATAAATAATATCTTTTACATGTTACAATTTGTCCAGTTGGGTCTTATACAAATGATAATGACTCTCTTGACTCATGACAGATATTCTTTTGATATGACAAATCTTAGGAGCATGAAATGCATGCTTGACGAATCAAATGGAGCATGAAACCTATGCTTCAAAATAATATTTTTCTTTCTTATTTTGTTTGTTACATAAGATATACATAATGACATGAGTACAATGACAATTATAAAGACTGAAACTAGTTAAATTTTCCAAAACTCCCTCTTAACTAGGGAGGTATTCATAATTGTACAACCTATACAAGGATATTCTCAAACTTAAATATTCTCATAAGATTCAGATTGATAAGCCATCTTTAAGCATCAACATCATAACCAACACTGTCAACATATTAAGGCTTTCATTGACAATCTCTACTTATATTAGAGCATAATGCTTGGAGGCTTTACGTGAGACACCACACTCTATTGTAAGGCACATAACCCATCCTAGTGTTCACTAGGTATGTCCTTTTAAGACTATCCTTTTCTTGGATTTCCAATCCTTAAAGAATATCAGTCCACTTTGACCACTTTTGTCTTGGATACCCTATCCAATCCTCAAAGAGTCTCAGTCTACTTCCTATTTTGGATTTTCCGTCCTCAAGGAGTATCAATCTCATATGCTTATCCAATCCTCCATTCTCCTTCCTAGTGTCTTCATTTAGTTTTATGACTGCTAATCCTAGTCTAGTGCATGACACATGGAGAATATGATGTCTAATATCACTCCCTCTCAATTAGAGAGGAAATCCTCATTCCCTCTTGATTAGGGAATAGATCCTTGCTCCTTCTTAATCATTTAAAAGACTTCTTACTCCCTCTTAAGCATAGAGGATATTCCTTACTTCCTTTAAACTGGGAAGTTATTGTCATAATCTTTTTAGCGTGTCTTCATCAATACATCAACTACTAGTTCTTCATGGAGATCTTCAAGTAGTAGCAACAAGGCTCTTCATTCCTTTTGCATCTCATCATACTGTGCTTTTGTAATGGAGCCAAAATTTCTTCATTCTGTGACAAGGTTCAGGCCATCAACCTTTCATATCACTTTCCTATATTCATCATCAACAAAGGAATTATATTGAGCCAATCAAAGTAGAGCTAGTCATAGCTCCCTCAAATCATGAAATTGATCTTCATTGTTATCGAAACATAAACATTAGGTTATCCTTTTGTACTCCTACCTTTCAATCTCAAGATGATGTAGAGATCTTGACCACATAATTATTCAAGGATTACCAAAGCATCCACTCAATCCATGTATTCAATGAATTTAGTTCAAAACACAAAGTTGTAGATACGCTTGCTTCAATTTCCATTATGTATCTCTGCAACATTCTTCTAGGTAGCAAAACCACATACCAACCAGACAACCAATACCAAAACATCAATATCATAATCACCTTAACATGGTGGCCTTTTGTCAAGATATCTTATGGAAGAATCTTGATCTTTAGTCATTCCAAAGCATACCGAACTTCTTCTAGGCATCAAATAATCATATGGAAGATCTTTCATGCTTATGTTACTAAGCACACTCTTATGACCAACTCTTTCTGCAAGATTCTTGAGGATATCAATTCTACCTTCTAGAGAAGTGTTACTAAAGACATGCATACCTTTTCTTTCATATAACCATCAAGCCATCCTTCCTTTGAATGAGCTTGATTCTCCTTATAGAAGATAAGTTTCCCTTCAAAACAGGATAAATACATCAATTCTACCTTTCAAACCACAACTTGACCATCATCATCCCTTCATCCTTCAAGATCATTGATTTCATACTAAATGGAATATAGTTAAGTCATATTGTTTCTTCCAAATATCAAAGAAACTCCCCTAAATGATGGTTCTTATTGGAGGATCCTGGTGATCCTTTTTGCAAGAGGACTACCTCTAACATTATGTTAGAAAATGCTTGGATGAACTATGATATGCAAAATGGTCCCAATTTTCTCATTCTTGCCAGCTAGATGACTTCTTCCAAAGTAATTTGATCATGTGGACTCTAAGTCTTCTACTATCATATGCTTCCTTCTATGATGCCATGCTTCATAAGAACAAAGCCTCTTATAGAAAATGCAATGATGCATGTTTACTCTAACTGCTACTTTCTAATAAAAGAAAGACAAATTGCAAATAAACATGATAGAGATGGAACTTCTTTCAATAGTAGATCCTTGCGATCTTCACCTTTCGACTTCTTCTCAGGTTCTTCCTTTTCTTCATCTATTTGAGCTCCACTTCTTTCCTTCCTTTTGATGTTTTTCTTGTTTGGACAAGCCATCTTAAAATGTCCATACTCATTGCATTCAAAGCATTGTATCTTGGACATATATAGTTTTCTTTTGACTTCCCTTTCTTCTTCTTGGATTTTAGCCTTTCATGAGTAGACACTAATTGCAAAACTGCTCCATTCAGGTGGCAAAGCATCTAGTACACAAGTAGTCATCTCTGAATCGGAAATGACTTCCCCAAGCCCTTGCATCTGGTCCCTCAATTGTGATAGTTTCATAAGATATGTGGACATATATTCATTCTTTGACATCCTTGTTTTATATAGTTGATTTCTCAAGGATATTTTCGAACTTGATGTACTTATATAGTACAAATTCACCAACTTATCATAGATTGCTTTAGATGAACTCAAATCAGCAACAAATGGAATGAGATGATCGTTTATGGATTCAATAAGAATCCTTTGTGTCCTCACCTCTCCCTTCTTGTATCTTGCTAATTCTTGAGTCTTCTCTTTGTCTGGTTGAGTAATTTCTCCAAGAACATATTCCATGACTTCATTTTCTGTAAGCACCAAATCAATCCTCTTCTTCCATGCTAGGAAGTTTGTTGATCCACCAAGCTTGTTGTTTTCATTGCAAAATGAAGTGATTTTATTTGTAGATTGAGACATGGAGAACAATATGGTACTTGCTTGTCAAACAAGTGTCCTTCTTGATGATGCCTCCAATTATCTTGATGCTTTCGAGATTCTTCAAGAAACTTCAAAGATGTCCTTTAATAACAAAGATCCTTCAAAAGAGAGAAAGATAGTAAACTTCCTTCCTTCAATGAGAGCTTGATCCTTCTTAAGATGATGAGTTCTTCTTCTTTGTGTCCTTAGAAATTGATTCCCTTTGACAAGCAACTTCCTCTTATGCCAACAAGATGATCTTCAAGCTGCCTTCTCTTCACCTTAGCTCTTAAACCATGTTGGAGAATCTAGTAGGGTAGCTATTTAAACAATTCTCCTTATCCTTGATAAAAGCTTGTGAACTTATGTTAGCTTCTTAATAGTATTAGTTAGATTCTTTTCATCAAAAAATTATCAATAGCATAAACCATGAAGATCATAGAAGACAATGGGCACAAAATGTAGGCTCCAAGCTAGGGAAAAGCCCCTCCAAGGGGAAAACCAAGAAAGAATCTTTTCTCTTCTTATAGAATTAGATCAAATGAGAAATCCAAGACTTAAAGACCAAAGCCAAGATCTCCTCCAAGCACCAAGTCAGCTCAAGTCAACAATGTCAACGGAAGTCAAACTTCAAAATTCCTAGTCAAAGCAGAGTTTTGAACCTCTATTTCAGACCTACAATTCTCGACCTCCTAGCAATTGCAAAAACCCTAGTTTTGCACGTGTGTGAGAAATCAATCCCAAAAATCAAATTTTCCTTCTTGATTTTGACTTCTTGTCCTTCACTCTTCTTGCTTCCTTTTCTTGCTTTAGATCGAACTTCTGAAGTGGGCAAATGAGTCAAACTCTCTTCCTTTAAATATTCTTCTCATGAGGTCGAATAGGCCTCTCCTAGGCTGAATTTTCACTGGCAGGGTTGACTTGGTCTTGGAGGTCAAATTTGACTTTCTAGACACAAAAATAATATCTTTTACATGTTGCAACTTGCCTAGACAGATCTTATACAAATAATAATAACCCTTGACTCGTGATAAATATTCTTTTGACATGACAAACTCTAGGATCATGAAATGCATGCTTGACCTAATTGACCAATTAAATAAAGCATGAGACCCATGGTTGAAAATAATATTTTTCTTTCTTCTTTTGTTTGTTACATAAGATATACATAATGACATGAGTATAATGACAATTATGAAGACTACAACTAGTTACATTTTCCAACACTTTGTTGGGTACAGTGAGACCTCAAAGGCATATACGATTTTTATTCCAAGGACCGAGAGGATTATTGTTAGAAGAGATGTTAGATTCATGCAAGGCAAGGCATATTGGAGTTCTAGAGATTTGCCAACATTAATTGATCAGAGTGACCAACCAGCAAAAACTCCAAGGGTAGAATTGATCCAAGTGGATATTGGTGGCCACTTGCCTATTCCACCTGGACTCCCACAACTGTTTCTTTCATTTTTTTCAGTTTCCTTAGTTGTAGCATAGTTTACTATTTTTGGCAGTCTTTTGGGTCCTAAACTTCGAGAGTCATTTTGAGGCCCCATGTGACGTTTTTTTGGAAAACAGGAAAACATGAGTCTTCAAATGATGTTTGCAAGAGAAAGTTGTAGTCCTCGGATAAATATTTCTAGAGAGGTATTGTGCGTGTAAAACAGAGATCTCAGATCGTATGCCAAAGTTAAGACCTCGGGAAGTTGATGTACCAATTTACCTAAACAGGTCCCACAATTTTGACAATTCATCTCCTAGGGTTAGGTTTTTGGATGTTTAGAGTTTTCCATTGTTTCTCAATAATAAATAGACCTTTGAGCCTCATTGTAACATAGTTCAGAGGCATGTAGCCACCACATATCTTCTCAGAGATAAGCTACCATCACCCGAGCTAGTTTATTTCCATTATGTATGTAAACACATTCAGTTCTTTGAAATTAATGAAATGAAGTGTTATTTCTGCTGCAACTCTGTATTTATGGTTATATCTATATTTTGTTGTGTTCTTGTTTAAGATCAGACCAATGGTATCAGAGCGGTTCATTCTTTCTTTGTTTTTCTTTGCATGTCCCCAACAAGGTCATGGTATAAGGAGTTAAGGCTCAAACTAGTTGAACCTTTGCAAGACTAGCCTCACAAACCTCAACGGCCTGCAATGGCAGAAGAAAAGAAAGATGAGGGGGCTAGAGATTCTTTCAAAATGTTGCTCAAAGAAGCCCTTGAGTGGCAAAGGAACACGATGATGGACAACTTTGCCCAGATCCTTCGGCGGCTACCCATAGGCGATGCATATCCTTCCAGCAGCCACTCTGGAAGTGCCACACCCTTTAAGGTACAAGCTAACTTTGATATCCACATATTTGTAGGTTAGATAGATGCGGATGCCGTAGATAAATGGTTAAATATGCTAGAAGGATATTTTTCAATTCATGATTTTTCCAACCGGGAAAAGATTACTTTCGCACTCCACAAAGCCGCCCCCACGTCAAGGACTAGTGGAAAGCCAACTGTGAGAAGAGGGATGAGAGTACACCCTCACTATTTTTAGCCGCACTCACTTGGAACTATTTCCGGGACGCCATCAAGGAGCGGTATTACCCTATCGGGAGCTATGACGATAAATACATAACATGGACCACGCTGCGGCATGGAAGGGACCAAGATGTGCTAGGGTTCACAAATATTTTTCATACCATTCGCACAGAGTCGGGTATCAATGTTAAATTTTGTTATGTTCTATGCTAGAGTAATTTATTTAAATTTTCATAGTTAGCAAACACATCAACATTAAAGTAAATTGCAGATAGAACAGAAATATAAATCGTAGCAGACAAGCCAAGACAAGAGGACACAAGATGTGGTGCTAGCCAAGGACAAACCCCAATGTGGGGAAACCCTTGATCAATTCTTCTTTTATGTTCTTCAAAGTTCAGCAAAGAGAGATAATACATTTACAACAGAAGTCAACACCTTGACTTATCTTGAGCATAGATCATCTCCTATAATGATGATACTTCAGATCAGTTGAAGACATTTTGCTTCGACTGATTCTCCAAGGTGACGGCTTCACCTATCGTCCATTTGATGCACCTTACCGTGTAGCACCATACTGTACCATCACACTGTTGGACCTTGATGACTGAGCTACTCTCATCGGCTCTTATCATCATGTTGCCCATTATGCTGCATCTTCCATCATCATAGAGTCTCATTACAGACCATGCTGCCCTTTACATTATCATGTAGTCTTATTGATCATGCTGCCCTTTTCATCATTACTCATCATGTTGCCCATGCCCATCATGCTGCAACATTATTACACTGCCATATGTATGTCAGCGTTAGCTACTTGCTATGGCTTGCAGCCTAGAAAAGCAGCTAGGCTATATTCCAGATTCCTTCAAGCATACAAGACTCAAAGAATATGCTAATTTAGGGCATCTAAGACCAACATATAATGGCCTCCTAGAGCGATGAATAAGGGATGCGTAATAAGTAGATACACTCGCTTGTTTAACTGCAGCCAGATCTTTGCATGACTAGACTAAGTGCTATCATATACATATATACGTTGAGGCTGCTAGGATACACGGTGATACATTCGTAAAGCACTCAAGTTTATTACTACTATAGGGAGGTGCAGTCAAACCCTTGACTGCGGCCAACTGTGCTTCTATGCCTACGGCTCTTATGTGCTTCATTACGTTATTGCTGCGGCTTCCATGCTTCTATGCTTGCGGCTCTATCTCACTACGACTACATGACCTTGACTGCGTCTTCATGCCTTGATCTAATACATGACTGCAGCTTCATACATTGATAGCGGCTTCATGTCTTGACTACGTCGTCATACTTGCTTCTGAAATCTGAACATGACTGCAACTAATACCCTAGCCGAGGTGCAGTCATATCTTAATACGAACCTGCTCCTTCATGCATGAGTTTCCATGCGATTTCTTGTGCTACGTGAATAGGTCTCCTTGCTGCGTATTAGGTGTCTTCATTTGCCAGCAGATAGATGTCTTCATGACATGCACTGGATTAGGGCATCATTTGCCACTAGGGCATCAACGTACTCTTTAGTGTCTTTCCTTCTCCAAAAACCCAAGAAGTGGAGAGGAGATTACGTGAAGAGTGTGTCTTCAATGACTTAAAGTCCTCACTTACCTATACTAAAGCGTAGATGACGAATAGACATGACTATTGGGCTTTTGAGCCTACACAAGTCGTTGGCCGACTTGACAATTTGTCTTATAACATAAATAAATTCATAACTCCATGAATACTTGACGGAATCAGATGATCTTTAAATCAATCCTACACCTCTTGATGAGAGGAATTCAATAAAAATATTAGCTGCCATAACTAAGATGACCCACATGGAGTTTGGCCCTAGTTGCCAATTTTAACAATCAAGGATTTTGAGCGACATTTGGTACTCAAGTACTGTGGTTGTCTACATAAGTACATCCAAGACAAGATGGAGTTCCTAGACATCTCCTTGCCTAACATGACCTATTGATACACTGTCAATATCGAGCAAAAATTTAAACAAAAGAAGCGAGACATTGGATTTGTGAATCTGAAGCAAGGGAAAGGCACCCCCAAACTACAGAGAAAATGCCAAATTTTCACCTCCAGGATGCACTGTTATGCCACCTGGGACACTTTTGTGTTCCTTCAAATGAGCGTGACAAGATGATTTGGGAGGCGCACTACAGTTGGATCGCTGGACATTTTAGAGTAGAGGAAACAATGGAAATGCTGCAGAAGTATTTTTATTGGCCAAACCTTCGACAGGATGTTGGGAAGTACATCGGATCCTGCACTACCTACGCCATTGCCAAACTAACCATCAAGAAGCAAGGCCTATATACTCCTCTTCCACTGCTAATCAACCTTGGGAATCCATCTCCATGGATTACATGTCGACCTTCATTCTACTAAGCATGGCAATGACTAGTTTTCGTGTTCATCGATAGATTCTCTAAGATGGCCATTCTGGCGACCTGCAAGAAGAGTATCACAACATAACTCACTACTAAGCTCTTCTTTGAGTGAGTGTGGATACATTTTGGGATCCCATAATCCATTATCTCAGATCGGGACAACAGGTTCCTCAGTATATTTTGGTCAGGTCTCTGGTCGATGTTGGATACCAATATCACTAAGTCCACGACTTTCCACCCCCAAACTGACATATTGGACAAAAACAATGCTAAGTACAAGCAACGTCATGATCAACATCAGGTGCCATACAAGTTCCAGGTCGGTGACAAAGTTTGGTTAAATTTGCAGAAGGAGCGTCTCGCTAGGCCCCACTGCAAGCTTCGCTCGCTCTGATATGGGACTTACACCATCACTAAGGCTGTAGGGGACAATTTTTTTGAGTTCAACATTCCACCTTTCCTTGGCTTGCACCTAGCATTCAATGTGGACCGCCTTCGACCATACTTTCCACCATTCCTTGGCTTGCAC
>APFE030440709.1:0-16431 GCA_000404065.3 Pinus taeda | reverse complement strand
ACAAATATTGCAACAATCAATCCCCATTTCAAAAAATAAACCATACATATCATCAACATAATTCTCATCCACACTATGGTGAGGTATCCAAGCATGCATGTGCCCATTGTCAATTTCAACTTTACCGAAATCATCAGCTGCAGCTGGATGCACCAATTCACATCTCACTTTGTAGTCATCAACCACATGTGCTTTTTCATAGTGGGATTCACCATCCTCTGCTCCATCCACATTATAATGGAGTCCTCGAGAATTTATTTGTTATTGATATGTCTCACATGCAGAGGCTTTTTCCTCTCTCTCTGCAATATTTGTTGCATCTTCTTCATCCATATGCATGCTTCGATATGTGTTTAAATTTTATGGTCATGACAACCATCATCCACTTTTGAGTGAGATTCTCTAAGCTCCATCATCCTCTTGGAGTATTTCTCATCTACTCTTAGATCTATGGTTGACTTCTCTGCTTGTGACATAACGTGTTGCTACATGTCACTCCCCCTTTCACCAAATTCTTCTTCCAAGATCTTCCATGCTTCATTGGAAGATGTAACGTTTTCTACATTTCACATAACCCTTTCATCCATTGCTTGTTGAATGAAACTAGAAGCTAGGGCATTAGTAAACATAGGAGTTGTTTGCAGATCCACGCTACACCAATCAACCTTTATTTCTTCTTTGTTGTCTACTAGACTTTTTAGTTCTTAAGTTGCGGCATGGACCTCTCTAAACATGGAAACAATCTCTGTTTCTTATTTTCAATTCATTTTCTTAGTCTTCTCCAGTCATGCTTTGCGACCTATGACTGTTGTCTTTCATCTCTCTTATAGTTTCTTTCATGATTGCATGATGTTGCCTTCCATATCGCCCCCGAAAAAAATATGATTTTTAATATGTTCCCCCATAAGTCACAATATTCACCCAAAACATTGCTATTCTTGAAAAAACAAAAAACATTAGCGATGAAAAAACTTTTGTAAATCCCTAAACTCGTTTTTCAATAGGAATTTTCAAAAACACTCAAAAAATATCCATTCAAATAAAACCTGAAGAGGATCATTGATAGGTACATTATAAGGGTCATGATGCCATCCTCTAGCTTTAGAACTATCTCTTTCTCACATTTATTTACATGTTTTGTTATATTATGCTTAGTGAGAAGGATAAAATATGTTTGTCATGTCATGTGGCTTAAAATGGTTTAATTACAGGAAATGGAGCAATTTTTGAGATGACTTCTATGCAGGAGATTGGAGTAGACAACAAGGAGAGAATCTAGGGGGTTGTCCACCTCTTTAACTCCCACAATTAGCCCAAGATCACAACATTCTCACTCTCTCATTAACTCGAGGTCATTGGAAGCCAAGAAAGTGAAAGTAACGAGGTCACTAGCAGCCAAGCAAGTGCAAGTAATGAGGAACAAGATCCACCATTCTCAAGTTGTAGGAGACAAATATTCCTATTTTATAGGGAGCTTCTAGTAACTATGCTCTTGTGTAAATAAGAATGAAGAAGAGCTCATTAAGGTTCAAGTTTTGTTTTCAGCTAGGTAACTAATTAGCTCAAATACTTGGCACTGCTAGTTTTTACTGTTATGTGATGTATTAGACATTGATTCAATGATAATGAGAAGTTTCTTATTGATCCATCACTGAGTTAGTTCCAAAGGGCTGAGGCTCTTGGGTTTGGGCCCAACCCCAGTGGCTTAGGTCCCTCTTGTTTATTTGTATCGCTTTTAGTTTTAGAGTACTTCTTAATTTCTTGCATTCCAGTAGAGAATAATCCATCAAAATTTGTGATTGCAACCTATACCTCATCTCTCTCATGGGAGCATGAATAGAAGCATTTACAACCACAGTCCAAAAGTATTATGTTTATGATTTATTGGAAGAATATTTGTGTTAGGAATCTTATTTTGAATGTGCTTGTTGTATCTTAGGAGTTGGTTTAGTGATTAGATCATATTTTTGGCATAGATTAGATAGCATTTAAATTCAACTCATCTCTTCCACTATTGGTTTCTTCATTTTGTCAATGATAAATGGGTATATACATGTGATGATTACATGGATATTTAGATCTGTAGACAAGGGAACCTTCACCACCTCCATCTTGGACTTCCTGACCTTCTCTTGTGAACCCCAAATTTTGTCCTAAAATTATTTTCATGAGATCATTTTCCTGGGGCCACTGAGAGCATCCCTCCTAGTGCAAAACAAGCCTTCCAAAGGCTCTGAGCTTTGCTAGGGGATTTGGCCACCCTTCACTAATTTAACTCAAATTCCATCCACCTTCCCATACCATTAAACCATAACTTCCACCTTTTAAAACTTCTCATCAACCCTCCTATAACATTACAGGCCTCCTGTAGCAATACAGAGCACCTGTAGCAGCCTCTTGTAGCACACATGTAGCAGCTTGTCTCTTCACTAGTTTTGATCCTTGCTTCAATTTAGACTTAGTTTAGAAGGATGTTGACCCCCAGTTGGGAATTCATGATAAAGGGAAGCTCTTAGGCCACTTCAAACCCTCCTTTTCCTTCATTGCAAAAATAGAATAGTGTTAGTTTCCTTATGGTTTGGTAGGTTAGCTTCTTTTCTTAAAATAGATTTGATAACTAGATGGGTGATTTCAAGATAATGTAGTTTCATTTCTACAAGTAGTTTATCTCTTTCCTTTTCATGAATTGTTTCTATATAATTTGCAAGTTAGAGTCGATAGCATTCTCCTTTTCATAGTTAGAGGTAGCTTCTAAATTCCACCTTCATTAGCTATCTTTCATTCTAATTTGGTAGACGGAATGGTCTTAGAGCACTATTGATCATATGTCCTAGTTGAGGGTGGCATGATTATAATACCACCTACTGTGCATATAGAATTGTCACCTCATAGTTTGTATGAACCCTAGGTTGATAAATAGAGTTGAGGAGCCCTTGCAAGTTCCAACACTCTTGGTGCAATACCAGGGCTCACCACTTTTTGGTGTCGTTACCAGGGAGGTGTCTAGGTAGATGTTATTTCTACTTAAGCATTCTTTTCTATTTTTTCATATGGTTTTGAAGAAGTAACATAACATAAAAAGAGAAAAAATATATTTCATGCCTCATAGGAGTAGAGACACTCAAGGAAAATTCTTACCAAAAAACTCCACATCCTTAAGGAGTCAACCTTCACTCTTCTTTGGTGACTATCAGGTTCCCTCTATGATTACATTGGAGTTAAAAGACCCTTTAGGTGAGAAACCTGAAATATTTGAACCTATTGGGGAAGAAGAAGAACCCAGTTCACCTACTCAACCTATGGCTGAAAACAAGAACAATGAGGTTCTCCCTATCACAGAAACTGATGGAGAGGATAGAATTAAGAATAGAAACCCTTCCACACTTCCATGTCTTAACCTTTGAGGATCGTAATGCGTTCGTGTTTGAATTAGTCTGTAGGACCTATGACTATGCCTCTAATGACCAAAAGTTGAAGTTATTCCCCTCTACCCTTAAGGATGAAACCTTGCGTTGGTTCATGGGTCTACCTGGGGGTAACATCACTACTTGGCCTCAAATGCAACAACCCTTTAGTGAAAAGTACATAAACTACTATAGGTCCAATGAAACCAATGAAGAGATCTTTAGAATGAATCTTGGACTTGTTGAATCCCTATAAGAATATGAGAGATTTCAACTCAGTTATATGAGGGCCATGTGCACCCTTAATCTTGAATCACTCAAACTAGTTCTTCTCTGAGGGATCAGGGAAGACATGTTGGAAACCCTGAACATGTTGTCTGGGGGAGATATGTATCAGTTATCCTATGATGACATTAAAACTATGTTCAAGAATCACTCTAGGGCTGCTAGAAAGAAGCACAGGGCTAGTCAAAGCTTGGTCAGTTCCTATCCTTCCACAACTTCCATAAAAAATGACGTTGGGAACACATTCGAGGATTTTAAAAGTGAAATGTTGCATACCTTCGATTTTCAAATGGATAGCATGTAAATCAATAGGAAACAAGAGGAAGAAGAGAGAGACTTAATTATTTCCTACCCTAAATGAACTAGAAGGAATCCCAGGAATGAATGCCCATTAAATGTCACAGAGGTCTTCTCAGTCTATGACGAAAACCATGCCACAAATAAATGTCCCTTTTTTCCGAGTTTAAAATTTTTATACAAAGGCGCAGAAGGTGGGGCTGAGCAAATCTGTTTTATAAATCAAAGGAGGCCTCAAGGACCTCAACCATACCAACATGGCATGCATGGTGTATCTTATTCTTATTACAATCAAAACTATAATTTACCCTTGCCACCCCGGTACTCTTCCACCAATCCATCATGGTCCACACCTCCTTCTTAGCCTTATTCTCCTCAATATCATCCTCAACCTGCAAATCAACCATTTCAGCCATATTCTCCCCAGCCTTCTCATTGGAACAACCCATCATAAGAGTGGAGGCCTCAACTCAACCAATCTCCTGCTTTACTACCTCCACCCCAACCTCAAACACAACTTACTCATCTTTCTCCACACAAGCAACCTTAGATGCCTTCTCAAGCCAATCTGAAATTGAATAACAAGTAGGCACAATAGGTCTACATTGGAGAGACACCTTACCATCCCTATGTTCTGGCGATCTAAGAGATCAACCTTAGGTCTGGGAGAGAGCTTCCAGATAACCATCCACCATATCCACCTGAAGGGATTGAAGAGGGAAAGGAAGAAAGTACCCCTCTAGTAAATCCACCTGCTTTTCCTGAGATATTAATCCACCCAATCTAACACACCCTTGAAGGGATTGAACTTCTAGGAGAATGAAAGAATCTGTGATAAAATACCCCTTATCTAGGATTTTAAAGATGTTCCCATCTATAATAAGCTTATCAAGGAGAAATGTTTCAAACATCCTGGGAGAAGAAAAAGAGACATCCCACCATCAATGTTATTGGTCAATTATCTGACTTGATGTTGGGGAGAGTGATTTTCTCAAAATACCTAGACCTTGGAAGTGCAGTGCTAGATATGCACATTGATGGCATCAATGTCCCTCATACCCTAATTGATCCTGGGGCTGCCATCAGTTTGGTGACTAAAGAAACCATGCTCAAGCTAAATCACTAAGGAGCTCTGAGAAATACCACTATAGTGTTGCAACTTGTAGATAGATCCATAGTAGATCCTAAGGGAGTTTTTTAGGATGTCATGGTCTCCATTGACTCTTGCGAGTATTCTACTGAATTCTTGGTTCTCCATCCCAAAACCAAATTCAATGGTTATCCTCTCATCTTGGGAAGGCCATGGTTAACGACTTTTGATGCTTAAGAAACCATGCTCAAGCTAAATCTCCAAGGAGCTCTGAGAAATACCACTATAGTGTTGCAACTTACAGATAGATCCATAATAGATCATGAGGGAGTTGTTTAGGATGTCGTGGTCTCCATTGACTCTTGTGAGTATTCTATAGAATTCTTGGTTCTCCATCCCAAAACCAAATTCAATGGTTATCCTCTCATCTTGGGAAGGCCATGGTTAGAGAATTTTGACTTTTGCAGGGCTGGGAACATGACCAATAAGAATGGACATTTATCTAAAAAATTGGTATTCTACCCTCCTTCTCAACCATCCATTGAGCATGGCTTGTCCTTGGGGCTAGAAGAGGAGGAAGAAGATGAATTATATCATACAACATCCTACCCAATACGTACCCTATACATTGTTATAGGAGGGGGAAACCTGATGAAGATGACCTCAATAACCATATCCTTTAGAACCAACCCCCAAATACCATTCCTCTTAATGAGCTAGTGAAAGAATCTAAGAGTAGTCCTTGGACTAATTTATGCTCAGTTGACCAAAATCTTGAACATGTCAAAGTTGTAGATTTTGGCCTATCTAGAACCTTAAATATTAACCCCTCTCTCTTCGCCAAACATGAAAAGAAATTGTGGAAAATGCTAACATAACACTTAGATTCCTTTTCTTGGAACTATAAGGAAATGAAGGGGGGTGCATCCCTTAGCTTGTACTCATCACATATACATCAATGAGGGATGAAAACCTATGTGAAGCAAGATGAACCTATCCGTTAACAACATGTTAAAGGAATAATTACAAAAGTTATTGGATGTAGGGTTCGTATACCCCATCTCAGATAATGAGTTGGTGTCCCCTCTAGTCCTAGTACCAAAGACAAATGGGAAGTGGAGGATCTATGTGGATTACAGAGGGCTAAACAAGGCCACCAACAAAAACCATTTCCCTTTGCCCTTCATTGACCAATTTTTAGATGGTCTTGCAGGGAAGAAGTTATTCTCTTTCTTGGATGGGCTTAGTGGTTACAATCAAATCCATATCAGCCCCAAAGATGAAGACAAGACTACATTCACATGTCCTTGGGGTACCTTTTCTTATAGATTCCTCCCATTTTGTCTAGGCAATGCCCCTTCCACTCTTCAAAGGGAACTTCTGAGCATCTTCGTTGAGATTGTTATGAATCTTTGGAGATCTACATGGATGACTTCACTTCCTATGGGTGTGACTTCCTAGAGGCTCTCTCTAATTTGGTTAAACTCCTGAAAACATTCTTTGAAATGAACCTCTCGTTGAGTCCTAAGAAATGTGAATTATTAAATAATGTAGGGTTTGTCCTTGGTTGTTCAATATCTCGAGAAGGGATACAGGTGGACCTGTCAATATTTCCATCATCAAAAGGGTCCTTACCCCTCAAATGTAGAGGGATGTGTTGACAGTGTTGGACCCACCAACATGTCAGGGGATCTCCCGGGCAAGAAGTCCCAATTAGACCTCAGAACATTTGGTGTAGGAGTCCCAACAGTGGGTCGTACGATAATGCCTTGGCCACGATTTCACATAGAGGCAAGTAAGATAACTCTGTTGGTAGCAAGGGTTTGACATATGCAGTGAGCCAAGGAAGGTGCATGAGAGGTTCTAACATACAGGGGTTGAGATGAGTGTGCCCCTTGGAAACCTATGATAGCATGGAGTTAAGAAGGGAACACATGAGAAAATATGCATCACAACATGGAAGGAAAATTAGCTAGTAATCCAAAGTGATGGTTAAACCAACAACACATTTCAGAATGATTCATACATACATACATAGAAAGCTATACATGCATGAGTAAGAAAATAGATACATATATCATTTAGAGTAAACCAGATAGCATAGAATACAATACAACATATGGATGAAATGTGCTAGCTCTTGTTATATTAAGAAGTGTAAGTTCCAGTCATACAATACATCCATGTCCAACCACTAGTTCTAATAGTGGAACGTTACAGTCACAACTACCTGCTCCTCCAAAGAGATGTACTAGCTTTGTGCAGTGGAGAAGCCATGGCTCATTACAATATTGTCCAAGCTTTCTCTAAGATAGTCCTATCGGAAGCTTGGCTGACCAAAAGACTTTACAATGAGTTATGAGGGACTATTTATAGAAAATGGTAGGGTGACCCTTGACATTCCCCTTTGTGATAGTTCATCTACCCTCATGACTCTTCATCTACTCTATGAATGTTACATCCAACTATCAACACTTCAACTTACACATGACAATATGTTACATTACAATAGACATGTACCCATGTGAGACAAAAAATGGCTTGAGAAATCCATGCTAGACATCATTATGACTTGGACAACTGTTTGGAAGACCAACTATTCGAAATCTTCATTGTTATTGACAATAGTAAACTAATGCCAAGATCGGTAGTCCACGATGGTGTCCTTGTGCTCCAAGGCGACATCTTCATGGAACCTGACTCTTGCCTCCATAGCATCTGCGTACACTGCTTGGGATCCTCTATCCAACTCATCTGAAAGCATGCACTTGATTGTCTTTAATGCGACTGAACCAGCAACATACTTGTGCATGATGTCTGCATTGATGGGCAATTCTGGGTTGGTGGCAATGCGCATCAACTCGTCAAAGTAATAGTCAAGATCTAGTTGGACTTGTGCCTTTGTCTTTGCCTTGGTAAGAGTCCCAATAGATGGGATCGCATGTGCACACACCACAACATCCATAGTCTTGAATACACATGCATGGGAAGCCTGTAGACTAGTGATGAGCTGTGGGAGCTCTTCATAATTCTAGATCTGACTCCAGATTCGTGCCCTCAGCTCGACCACTCTGGGCTTCATCATCTTAGTAAAGTGAAGTGGGGCTCCCTTATATCTCATCGTCCATGTTTTCATGTGATCAACAGCAATATGCACGTTCGACAAGATATGTTCTCTTCTAGCACATCGCTGCTACCAGCTGTTGAGATGGATGACTACCTTATGCATGGTACCATACTTGGAATACAGTGCCCACATAACTGTGTCAAGGAACAGTACTTCATCTACTATTTCCCTCTTCAATTCTGCTCAGGTAGACGCTGTCACCAACTCTCCTCCTTGCTTGGCAATCTGTAGCTCCTTAGCCATTCGCTCATTCTCAGTTATCAGAAAGCGAACACTTGAGCTAGTGGCTTTGACATATGCTCTATTGGCATCGACCAAGGCTGCTTGATATTTGTGCAGGTCAGACACGATCACTTGTTCGTCATACTGCACAGGAGATGTATGATATTTTGGAGTTGATACTCTGTGAGATTGCACAACTCTATGCTGAGACTCGTTAAATGAGATGTTGTGCATCCCTACTTCCGACTGATCTCCAAGGATCTCAGTGTCTCCTTGGCCGCTTGGGACTTGCTCATCTTCTGAATGTGGTGAAGCTGGTGGGTCAACCTCTTGGTGGTGAGGTATGAGGTCGATGTCCTGCTCTAGCTCGTGTTGCTCCATGTCCATATCCATCCTTTCAAGTGCTTTCTCTATCTCTTGAGCAATGTCCTTCTCCTGTGATGGTTCACCCTATTCACCTGATGACAGCTATTCTAATGAGTCCACCACCTGTATGAGAACTGTTTCATCCATCTGCACATGATGTGCCCCCTATTGTACCTGTTGCATGGTTCCTTCTCCTCTTTAAGAAGCTCTTGCTCCTTTCGGAGTTTCTCCTTCAACTCATGCAACTCCTTCCTTGTTTCCTCCATTCTCTGTTTCTCCCTCTGCCTTTACATGATTCACTTATCGCGTTGTTGCCTCTTCACCTCTATAGCCATAATTTATTTCTCTACAAGAGGCTCTACTCAAAACTTTTAGCTTTGCTCTTCCTCCATGCAATCGACAATCTTCCTCTTGCCCTTGTCATGCACTGGTATGTTCACCTATACTACTACTATTGCTTCTAGTGCTCTCTGGGATGCTGCTTCACGTTGCTTCACTAACCATTCCATAGCGAAGCCAACCTATTCATTGGGTCTGGAGAAACTGTAGCAATATCTCCATGGGTCATTCTCTACCCAATGAAATGCCCCGTGGATCGAGTTGAACTGTACTCTCGTGCAATGATCTTTCACAAGACAATGCGGATCACATAGATTATAACTTCAGAGGTCGAATGGATACTTCTTCATCTACTCTGCTCTACATCTGCATGCTTGAAAGTCCAGATCTCGTATAACCCGATGCGCCAGTGGAAGAGAGGGCCAAGGTGCTTTCTTCTTCTGGTGCAGCCTAGTTGTCAATTCTTCCGAGATGTGATATGCTACTTCTTGCATGACGAGCATGTCCAAGGAAAACTTCAATAGAACATGCGAAGGCTTCTCCGCACTATACATCCATATGAAGCTTTCAGATGGTGGGGCATACCAATCAACAATGTCTATTAGTGCCACCATTGCTGCCATCGACATGCATGGTGGATCCTATTTGAATATCATCTTATAAGCCGAGGTGAAAAAATGATCGGACAACTGTGTGATAACTCCTCTGAAATTGTACTTGGACAACATCTTACAATAAGTGATCACAACAGTCTACACCGGTGACAATGCCCACTGCAAGCCCGCGAACTCCTGTCGAGCACAACCTGCATCCAAGATGTAAGTAAACATGTGGATTTCTACTTTCATACCTTTGGGCGATTGTCAAGCCCTTGTTACCTGTTCCTTTAGTTGATTAGCCAACATGTTGGACCAATTGCATAGTTTCCCTCTCTGGCCAGTTGGTCCATTGCGATCACCCAAATCTGTGGGAAGGTTTCTGTGCTTTCTTGGCCATACATTCAATGTGAAAAGATGATCAAGTATTGATATGCCTTCCGCATTATCTTCATCTTGTAGATCTAGTTTGGTGTCATCCTGAATCTAGCCGGTTCCTTTACCTAGTTCTTCAAAATGTCTCTGGAGATGGCATTGCTGCTGGGTAAGCTGAAGGGAGTCTCCATGATAGTCACGGGCTCTGACATCTAATACATCTCATCATAATTCTCTGGCCTGAAGGTTGCAATCTTCGTCTTGTAGACACTTCTCAAGGTCATCGTCTCGGGGTCAGTGTGTGAGATGATCTAGTGTATCATGTCCATGGATGGAATCAGAGGGTATCTGCACGCAATTCGGTACAAGCTAGACTTGTGACTGTTCAGGTATACCTCACGGTCTTTGAGGTCTTCCACAAAGTGTCTGCAAATGCATCATTAACTTCTTTCCATTTCAACTTGATGTCTTTGTCTAGAAACAATTTGGTATCTTCATAGATTGGTGGACTTGAGGACACTCACTGAACTTCTGCTCTAGTTGCACTTCCGTTAGTGTCTTTTGATCCTCCTCTCTTGGAGGCCATTGATCCTATATTGTCAAGAGGTGGATGAACACCTACTAGATCTGGAGACAAAGCGACATGCATGGCAAGAAATCTGTCAGTGAAAACCAAAGCAAATTCGGGAACGACATAACACATATCTGGGGATTGATAGGCAAGGGTTGGGAAATTTCTTCTGGGAGGATGGCTGACTAGCTGCCAAAACTATGCAAAAGGTAGTTTGGGCTATCAAGGAGGCATGATTGGCTGCTATAATTGCGCAATACGCAACCCAAGCTGACTGTTGACTACTGGAACTGTGCAATGCGCAATTTTAGCTGGTAATGGATGTAGGCTCAATGACTACATTGTGCAATTTTTTGGGCCAACATCCACTGTCCCTCAGAATTTTGCAAAGCAGGCCTGGGGAATAGCTGCTAGGCAGAAATGTGCATTTTTGGAGGGGAAGGTAGAGCCATCCCTCTCAGGAGCGTAATGTTGTCTTGGTGAGGCAGAGTTTGGGCCAAGGCTGCCCAGACTCACCAATGGGCAACTGAATGCAAATGTGAAAGTGAATGCATGGCGATACTGAGTGTAAGAAGAAGCAAAATATCATTCATGCAAACATTGAATGAAAGATTCAGAAAATGGAATCACATGCATGTGGGTGAAGTGAGTCACCGAATCGGTGACCGTCCATTCAAAACATTTTCATGGATACGACAGCAGTGAGACAGTAACGAAAAATGAAATGGTGCTAATACAAGCTAGTATGCATGTAAACGACAACAAGCATTCAAAGAAATCAAGCAAACATCACTCATGCAAGCGAAAACACAATAAGCGACAGAAATGTTGTAAATGACAAGTTGAGACCACTTACCCATGAATAGATGAGCTCAATGTGTCAAAGAGTCCTGGATGTGTTGTGGGATGTCATAGATCAACATCAATGTGAAGAAATGAGCTCCAAAACATCAAATAAATAAGTTTGAAGCTTATGATGTGCATGCCACAAATCTAGGAAAAAGTGACATTTGGAGGAAATATTCTAAAATGATCTTTTGCATGTAACCTCTAGCTGCTAAAAATAGCTCCTTAGAATCTAGGGATTCTTTTTGCATGTTACTTTTTCTATTCCAAGAAAAAGCATTCCATGCATGCAAGTCAAGTTTCCTTGGTCCGTGGTGGAACTGGTCAAACCAACTGCACATGCAAGAGCCTGCTTAACCGCTTGGAGAAAATTCGCATTTCTAGAAGGAGCTGGACTGATTGCCCACGAGATTTGAGCAATTTCTGGGCAAACCAGCTAACTGCTACCTAGGATCTTGCAATTCCTGGGCTGAGCAGCCTGGCTGGGAGGAATTGCCCAAATTTTATGGATGAAGCTTGACTGGTGTTGAGTCTTGAAAATGTCATTCATTTCCATTACACTTTCACTATTATGTCCACTATATCACCTCCATTTCACCTCCATGTCACCACATTCATCCCACTTTCATTATCATTGGGCCACATTTATGTTTTTCCAATATTTATTAATTCTAAGCATTTTAAGTGAATTTGTGGTTAAAAATTAGAAAATAATGTGCATATGCTTATACCTAACAAGTGGGTTGAGATTGTCAACATGTGTAGTCAAAAGGAGGCTTCTAGAAGACCCTTATGTGGCACTCTAAGGCCAAATTCGAATTTGAGTGGAAAGAATCATGGGATCATGAGGATATGTGTCACATCTCCTAATTGTATTGTAACTCTAAGAAGACGTGTCTTATCAGTTCCTATTTTGATTAGGACTCTAGAGGTAGAGGGAGAGATTCATGGACTCTCATTAATGAGATGGCTTCTCATCTTTTTGTATAAATAGGAGATCTCTCTCCTTCATTTGTTAGTCTTAGCTTGTTAGTTATTCAGCTTGTTAGCTTGTGAGATGGCTTTGGAAAGCTTTAGAGAGCTTTGTTGTACTTTGTAATTTTGAAGAATTTGAATAAATCTTTGATGTTCTCAACATGGAAAGAGATGCGAAGTAGATGTCATGGAGAACATTAGAATGTAAGGTAGAGTAGATTTTATTTTGTAATTTTGCTTTGATTTCATTATGTCATTTGATTGCTTTCAAGTTTGATAGTTTAGATTTTCCATTCATGCAATTTTAATTCGTGTAAGTGTGTTCAACCGGTTGATTGTAGATTAGTTTTTATTTACATGTTTGTGCATCAAATAGTGACATGAAATTTACCTCTCTGTTGACTTTGTTTTTTTTTAGCTTTTCAATTTCAGTTATGCTTTGATTTCAGTCTGAATCATTTGCTTTGTTAGTTAGTTTAGATATAAACTTGCTCAAATCATTGACGATTAGCTCTGAAAGCCATAGCTTAGACTGCCTGGCGTGGGATCAGACTATGAATTGATATGATTTTATTTTAGTTTTACTTTTCTACAATTAGATATCAGATTGCTCAAGTTATTGATGATTACCTCCGAAATATATAGCTTAGACTACCTGGCGAGGGATCAGAATATGATTGATGTGATTTGATTTTAGTTTTACTTTTCTGCAATTAGATATCAAATTTCTTAAGTTATTGATGATTACCTCCGAAAGCCATAGCTTAGATTACCTGGCGAGGGATCATACTATGATTGATGTGATTTGATTTTAGTTTTACTTTTCTGCAATTAGATATCAGATTGCTCAAGTTATTGATGATTACCTCCGAAAGCCATAGCTTAGACTACCTAGCGAGGGATCAGACTATAAATTGATGTGATTTGATTTTAGTTATACTTTTATGCAATTAGATATCAGATTGCTCAAGTTATTGATGATTACCTTCGAAAGCCATAGCTTAGACTACCTGGCGAGAGATCAGACTATGAATTGATGTGATTTGATTTTAGTTTTACTTTTCTGAAGTTAGATATCAGATTGCTCATGTTATTGATGATTATCTCCGAAAGCAATAGCTTAGACTACTTGGTGAGGAATCAGACTATGAATGATGTGATTTGATTTTACATTTTATTAGGTTGCAGTTTTTTTATTTGTTTGAGTGCAATAGCTTAACTTTTATTTCCGTATTTAGACAAGTAGCAGAGACAGTGATTTCATGATCAGTATTTCATATTTTGTTTGATTGAAGTAGCTGCATACTTACACTTTTGTTTAAGTACTAACTCCATCAATAACATGTTTTGAGATCTTTTGAAGTGCTAAGTTTTGGAAGTTACCATTAGGGACATAAACCTTGTCTTGAAATATACATCCATACTTGACCTTTAAAAGTATTCTTAAGACCTTAGAATAGGATTTCGATTTGCATTAGACACTTTAGGAGATCAACAAAAACAAAACCCCAAAACAAAATAAAATCTATAAAACAACGAAGTAAGAAAAAGGTTAACTAAGAACATGTGGTGCACCACACTTCATCAGTTTACGATACTCGGATTGATAATTTATGTAGAGAAATTTAAGACATTAAATTGACTAGACAACTGGCATAATTGAGCAATTCTGGAGCTCAACAGGCTACCAGACATAATTGTGCAATTTCTGGAGGGAAGGCTAGTTTCCCTCTAGAATTGCACAATTTCTTGAGGGAGCTAGTCAGCCTACAGTTGGACCAAGTCTGGAGAAACAACCTATGAGGAGAGAGCATCAAGCTTAGATAAACAGGTTGTCTTTCTGCAAAATCATTGAAACTTGTGTACTTGATGAAGGAAGACATGCTACAGTGAAAGGCTAGTAGGGAGTGTCATGCGGAATGAGTCGATCTTCCGGACAAGATAGACCTTCCTAGAATCTAATGAAGACCTAATGACAAGCAAACCAACCAGACACTATCTTTCTCTAAATGCGCTTTATAAATAATGTCAAACAAATGTGTTTAAGGCCTACCTCATGTCCAATGCAAGTTTGGAGATGCCTTCGCTCCTTTGATCCAAGTAAGTTCCTTTGTCACAAACCTGCAAGCACAAACAAGGCAAACGATTAAATAGCACCTGAATAACCAATATTGTAAAACATATTTAACATGAAAGTCAAGGAGTCCATGAAACAAATAACATGAGATACTTGTTGAGAAAAATGAGTTTGATTGTATTAATTCAAAAGGAGAAGAACCTTACAATCTTTGCCTTGACGCTGTACAATCTCCTCCCAGGGTCCAAAAAGAAGTCTCCTCTACTTTGACAAGCTTCACTCACTCCCCAATGAAGCCCAAAAGGTATGTGATCTCTCCTCTTAAGCTCAAATAGGAAGTCTTGATTTCACTAGCATTTACCCTCAAAAGTTCAGCTTCTAACCTCCCTCGCCACTGACCCAATGCCTCAATTTATAGTGTAATGGAGATCAATTACCAGCTCCTCCTTCAAAGGGATAGAATCCTCCTTCAAAGGGATAGCTCCTCTCAACAAGGGATTAGTTCCTCCTTTTATGGGATGCATGAACCACTTGGAGCGAACAATCCATGTAACAAATGCTTCTAGAAAACTCTAGAATTAACCCAAGATGAGTTTTTTAAGATAAAGATTGTGCCTTTTGACTTTTACAGGGGTATGCACCCTCCCCTTTACATACAGAGCGTATAAGTGCGCAGATATCTTCAAGAAAAGGTGCGGGCCCACAGGCAAAAGTGAGAGAAAGTGCAGAACCAGAGTTACATTGCTTTTTTGATGTCTTTCTCTCATTTTTAAATCTTGTTCTGAAGAGCTGAGGTTTGAGACTTGCTTAGGAAGCTGGTATAGGGGGTGATAGACCTACACCGATTGCAAATAATCAAGGTGACGATATTTTTGTGTAACAGATTGCCCCCTAAAGTGCGAAGTCTGTAGTATATGAGGATTTTTTCATTTATCATATAGGAAGAGTGAAGTGCTTTATCATTTCGAGGATCATCTTGCGGAGAGCCCAGTTGGAACCTGTAAAAACATTCAATGCAAAATATATATATGAGATCATATCATCGCTGAGGTAGGCATTCCCATACTCAGATAAAAACTGACTAAGAGACTGAAAATTGACTAGAAGAATAACTACTGCTCTGATATAGGAATGATCTCGTAACACATCATAAGTACAGACACATGTGGACACAGTATGGACGCAGCCATCTGTTTATGAATAGTCCATAATATAATGAATACAAAATTCCTCACAACTTGGATGGTGGAAACTAGATCCAGGGTCTTCATTTCTACGTCCCGAAACAGTACAATTCTATCCATGCGATTGAATGTGTCGAAGTCGAACATGGTAGAAACCACTTGATTACTAGTCAATGATGTAAACTGTTAACAAGCGTGAGAGAAACCACCAATAATGACAATGGCTCTCAAAGTACTCAGTACAATCCATGAGATGTGATAAGATGTGTTGATGTCGAACATGTCATGGAATCCTTTGATCAAAAGTCAATGATGTAAACTGTCGTCAAAGGCGAGAAACCTGCTATTGAGGCATGCAGATCTCAAGGTACTGACGATTCTTAGATCATCTTTCTAGATAATGAGTTGAAGTCGATAGAAAGCGATCCGTCGTAGGCAAGCCCACAACACGAAATCATAGATCAAGCTGAAGAAATTTAGTTGCAAGGACTGACTCAGGGATGGTCAAGATGGATGACAGACATTTTGCAGATGAATGGCTTATTTGCACTGACCTCTTGAACACATAACGACACGACAGATGTTTTGGTGACAATTGACCCAAAGTTAATACCCAGAAACCAGCTGAAGACTTTCAATGTGGTTTGATCAACTATTAGGTAAAGGATTTCCCAACC
>APFE030440708.1:0-10411 GCA_000404065.3 Pinus taeda | reverse complement strand
TGTGTTCAAGAGTATGGATGTTGTGGTGCATGCACATGCGATCCCATATATTCGGACTCTCACCTAGGTGAAGACAAAGGCATAGGTCCAACTAGAGTTTTACTCGTACTTCAATGAGTTGATGCACATTTCTACCAACCCATACTTTCCTATCAATTCAGACATCATGCACAAGTATGTTGTTGGTCTAGCGGCATTGAAGACAATGATGTGCATGCTTACAGACGAGTTGGACAAAGGAGCCCGAGCAGTGTACCCAGATGCTATGGAGGCAAGAGTCAAGTTCCAAAAAGATGTCACCTTAGAGCACACGGACACCATCGCAGACTACCGATCTTGGCAGCACAAGTTACTACTGATCAACTTGAGGATGTTGAGTAGTTGGACTTCCATGGTTGTCTAAGTCATAGTGATGTCTAGGATGGCTTTCTCAAGCCATTTCTTTCACATGGGTACATGTGCATTGTAATGTAATGTCTTGTCAAGTGTAATTCAAGTTGTGATAGTTAGATGTAACAGTCATAGAGTAGATGAAGAGTCATGAGGGTAGTTGAACTGTCACAAAGGGGAATGTTAAGGGCCACCCCACCCTTTGCTATAAGTAGTCCCTCATAACTCATTGTATAGGCTTTTGTTCAGCCAAGCTTCTAATAAGACTATCTTGGAGATAGCTTGGACAGTATTATAACAAGCCTTGGCTTCTCCACTACGCAGAGCTAGTGCATCTCTTTGGAGGAGCAGGTTGTTGTGGCTGTAACGTTCCGCTACCGGAACTAATGGTTGGACATGGATGTATTGTATGATTGGAACTTACACTTCTTAATATAACAAGAGCCAACACGTTTCATGCATATGTTGTATTGTATTCTATGTTATCTGGTTTACTCTAAGTGATATATGTATTAGTTTGCTTATGCATGCATGTATAGCTATTTGTATATGTATGTATGAATATTTCTGAAATGTGCTATTGGTTTAACCATCACCTTGGATTGCAAGCTAACTTTCCTTCCATGTTGTGATGCATCTCCGCTCATGTGTGCCCTTCTTAACTGTGTGCTATCACAGGTTTCCAAGGGGTGCACTCATCTAAACCCCTATGTGTTAGAACCTCTCATGCACCTTATTTGGCTCACTGTAGTTGTCACACCCTTGCTACCAACAGAATTATCTTACTTGCCTCTGTGCGAAACCGCAATCAAGGCATTACCATATGACCCACTGATGGGACTTATACACCAAACTTTTTGAGGTCTAATTGGGACTTCTTACCAAGGATATCCCTTGACATGTTGGCGGGTCGAGCATCATCAACATTTCTGGCGCTAGAAGGAGGGCGATCAGCTTATTATTCTTATGTGAATGTTATGATAAGGCAAAGGGAGGTTTTCATATGGTGACATTGAAAATCCATGGTGGCAACCATGTGGGGATGACATGGCAGTGATTTGGCATGCCATGTGGGCACCACATGCCAGGGCCTGGTCCAAGGAAGAATATTAATGGTTAGACCATAAATGGCCACATCTTTCATTCTAGGTGCCAGTTTGAAGTAAATTTTATATCTTCAAAAAGGTCTCAACGAGACGAATGAAATGGTGAGGTTTATTTTGCATTTTGAGGAGTTAAAAATTTGTAGTTCAAGTCATCATAGTAGCTATCTCCTTATATCCTTAGTGTGGTCTAGAGGTGGCAAGGGTGTGTGTTACAAAGTGGTATCAGAGAAAAGTTTCAACGCTAGACCTTTGTAGATCAGATGAGGCTTTAGAGAAATATGATAGGTGTTATAACCTTATTGTTATGTGGATTGGTTTTATGTACTACTTGATTTTTTTTCACTATGATCAATGAATGTAACATGGTACTGATGCTTTGACATAATCTTTAATGTTATTTAAGTGATAAATTGAGATGTGTTGTTTTAGCTAGCCTTACATCAACCTATTCCTGATAATAAGCCAAGGTGATGAATTATATTATGCATTTGGGTTTTGTTTAATCTAACAACTATGTGTGTGTCTGACAACACATAAGGATACATTAAAGGCTAAAATACATGAGGATTGGAATGGTGCAATATAGCACCAAAAGATCACAACTTCGTTATGAAGAGGAAAGATCAGTCTAATAGAGAGGAGAGATAGACTCTCCTGACTTGGATACCTTGAGGAGCTTAAGGGATAAAATAAGGAGATGTAAAGCTAACAATGAAAAAACTATCTGAGCACAATAAAGGCAAGTAGAAGTGAATCTGGTCATATTGTAGATCGTTTCAAACTTGCAGAGGAAAAAGTAGCATAAGTTGGGAGTTAGCCATAGGAATAGGTAGAATTCCACATAACAAAAAAGGACTTATGGAGCAGATGAGAGCAGATCCAAAAAGATGCATAGGTTGGCAAGTGATGATATAGTGAAAGTAGGTGCTCTACTAAATGCTACAAATGAAAGGACAAACATGCATGAGTAATAATATGTATACATTAATTGAAATCAACATCATGGTAAAAGGAGGGAAAAAGAATATGTGCCACAAGAATTCAAGAAATATAAACCTCCTACATTTGATGGTGAGGTAAAGAAAGCAAAAGATGTTGAAACATAGCTACTTGTGATGAAAAATAATTTCAGAGTTCATAACTACTCTGAGAATATGAAAGCAAAGGTGGATAATTTTGGCTTGAAAGGAAAAGATGACATTTGATGGGAAGATTTAAATAATTTAAAAGGCATGAGACAAGAAGAGTTGTCTTCGAGTGAGTTTGAAGGAAATTTCAAGAATGAATACCTATTAGAAAGGTACTTTGGCAACAAGGCCAAGGAGTTTTATGAGCTCATAATGGGGAAAGTGATAGATGAGGAGTATACCACCAAATTTTTAGAGCTACTGAGGTATGTTCCCTACCTTAAAGATGAAAAAGATAAGGTTCATAGGTATGTCATGGGTTTTCCATAGTCCCTCAAGGATAGAATTGATTTTAATGAGCCTAAGACATTAGATGATGTAATCAGGAAATTGAAGCATTTTTATGAACAATCAAGGAGAAAGCTAGAATTAAAGAAGGAATGGAAGGTAAAGGGTGGCCTAAGATATAAGGAAAAACGGCATAGGAAAGTATGGAGGTGAAAATATATATTTAAAAAAGAAAACATAACCTCAGTCGATCAAAGGCTGACCACAACAGAGATTCAATGCAGTAGAAAAAGGCCATGTTAGAAAACGTGTGGGAGAACAAAACAGAGGTGATGGGAGAGACCCCCTAAAGTGCTACACATGTGGAGAGAATCATCAAAAGAGTGATTTCCCTAGCAAAGGAGCAATGGACCACAACTGTATAATGCACAACAAGCCTGTATTATGGGAAATTTGGTTATGCAATAGTAGACAACAAGAAAGTTGATCACCAAGCATCCATAATCAAAATGGAAGGTATGATATTTGATCAAACTATCTCTATTTTAATTAACCTTAGATCCAATTATAGTTATATTAGCCCAAAAATTGTTGAGAAGTGCCAATTGGTTAAAAAAGCACATGAGGAATCGTGGTTTCTCCAACTGGCCATGAGGACAAAAAGGAGAGTCAAGTTTTGGGTAAGACCATGCCCATTTGTGTTGAGTGGCATGCTAATAGCTATAAATTTTAATATATTTCCATTGAGGGTGTATGATGTGCTATTGGGAATGGATTGGTTGTTCATGCATCACAGAAAAGTGGATTGTAATGAAAAAATAATTGAATTCGTTGACGAGTTCGGGGAGAGCAAAATATTGCAGGGAAAATTGAAACCTACCTCAGTCAGGATAATTACGGTCATGCGGGCCAAAAGGAGCTACAAAAAGGGGTGTATGTTATTCATTGTTCAAATTAGCAGTAGCATTGAAGCTAAAAATAGTGTTGAGGATAACGATCATGATACTCTATTAAAGTATCCCATCTTAAATCAGTTTAAAGATGTATTTCCTGAAGAGACACTAGGTTTTCCTCCTCATAGATAAGTGGATTTCTCCATTGAATTATTACCAGGGGTAGCTCCAACATCCAAGGTTCTATTAGAATGAGCACTCCAAATTTAATTGAGTTGAATCTACAACTCAAATATGTTGGAAATGGGCTACATAAGGTCGAGTGTGTCTCCATGGGGAGCATTGGTCTTATCCATGAAGAAGAAGGATGGCACACATAGGTTTTGCATTGATTACAAGCAACTTAATAAAGTCACATTTAAGAACAAATACCCATTTCCATGGATTGACAATCTATTTGACCAATAGCAAGGAGGAGTAGTATTCTCACACATTGATTTAAGATCAGGCTATCACAAAGTGTGAATTAAGGAAGAAGAAATCCATAAGACAACCTTCCGAACAAGGTACGGGAATTACGAATTTTTGGTGGTGCCCTTTGGCCTAACCAATGCACCTACCAATTTTACATATTTAATGAACAATGTACTACGCCCTTACCAATATAGCTTTGTAGTGGTTTTTTTTATGACATATTAGTCAATTCAAAGACCAAGGAGGAGCATGAAGAGCACCTAGATGTGATGCTACAACTGTTGAGATAATACAAGCTTTATACAAAGCTTAAGGACTGTGACTTATTTCAGTTAAAGATCCATTGTTTAGGGCACATGGTCTCAAAGGAGGGGGTAATCATTGATCCAAGTAAGATTAAGGCCATCATGGAGTGGCCAACACCAAAGAATGTGTATGAAATTAGATCCTTTATGGGGCTGGTAGGCTATTACACGAGGTTCACCAATAACTTCTCCAATATTGGCCATACAATCACTAAATTTCAAAAGAAAGGGGAGAAGTTTGAATGGATAGCTGAATGTGCTAAAAGTTTTGATTAGATGAATAAATTGCACACTAATGCACCAATGTTAAGAATTGTGGATCCAAATAAGGACTTCATGGTTTGCGCAGATGCCTGCAAAGAATGACTTGGTGGAGTCTTAATGTAGGAAGTCCAAGTGATTTGCTATGAATCATGGAAGTTAAACGAGCATGAGCAGAAGTATGTAACTCGTGACTTACAGTTGGTTGCCATCATTCATTCATTAAAAATGTGGAGGCATTACCTCCTTGGTAGGAGATTCATTGTAGTGATTAATCATGGAGGGTTGAAGTATTTATTTGATCAGATTAAATTGAATGTTAGAAAATCTATATGGTTGGCCACACTAAGTGAGTTTGACTTCAATATTAATTACATTAAAGGAAAAAAAATTGAATTGTTGATTCACCTAGCAGAAGAGTACAAATGTGCCATGTAACAGTTATAAGTTCTTACGGAATTTATCTTAAATAAAGAATTATAAATGCAAGGAAAAAAGATGAAAAAATATCAACAATTAAAGGAAACTTTATAGCATGAGCCTAAAGGTACAAAAGATAAGGGATATTGCCTCATGCAGGATGGGCTGATTGGATTCAAAAATCAAATCTATGTACCAAATGACAACAATCTAAAGAATATCATATTAAAAGGGTTTCATGCAAAGCCATATTTTGGCCACCCATGCTACCAAAACACTCTAACAACCATCAATAAGGTTTACTATTGGCCTAATTTGAAGAGAGAAGTGGTTGACTTTATTTCTAAGAGCATAGAGTTCCAATAAGTGAAAGTTGATTGCACACATCCAACTAGTTTATTGCAGCCTATTCCTATTCTAGAATGGAACGAGAAGTGATTTCCATGGATTTTATTACAAGGATTCCAAGGACTTCCAAAAAATATGATGTGATTTTGGTTGTGGTTGACAAGTTGAACAAGGTGGCTCACTTTATGGTGGTTAAATCTATGAATTCAACTAGTGATGTGGCTCAAGTTTTCATAAAGGAGGTCTTAAGATTACAGGAGTTCCTAGGAAAATCATCTCAAATAGAGATGTCAAATTTACTTCAAGGTTTTAGAAGGAGCTATTTGTAGGCTTGAGGATAGATTTAGCATTCAGCAAAACTTACCATCCACAAATAGATGGGTAGACCAAGAGTACATATAGAATCCTTGAGGAAATGTTGAGAATGTATGTAATTCATTAGCCAAGGAAGTGGGAGGAATATCTTCCACTTATGGAGTTTCCATACAATAATGGGTACCAAGAATCACTAAAAATGATCCCATTTGAAACACTTTATGGGAGGAGTTGCAGTACTCCTATCAGTTGGAGTGATGTAGTGAATGGGGTCCTAATTGAGCTTGATATGTTAAAAAAATGGAAGAATAAATTATGACTATCAAACTAAATTTTAGGGTGGCTTAAGATAGGTATAAGAGTTATGCAGACTAAGATATAATGCATAAAGAGTTCAAAGTTGGAGAGCATGTATATTTGTGAGTTAGGCCCAACAAGAGTTCCTTGAAAAATGGGTTATGTGCCAAGCTGGAACCATGGTTTTGTGGGACATTTGAAGTTCTTGAAATGATAGGGCCAATGGCCTATAGGATTCCCTTGCCACCAACAGTAAAATTTCATTATGTTTTCCATGTTTATTTTCTTAAACAATAGGTGCAAGATGTTAATCATGTGCTTTGTTAGTTTCTGCTATAGGTAGAGCTAATGGGAGAGTTCTAACTGGAACATCAATGTATCCTAGATTGGAGGTAGCTCACACTCTAGAATTGAGAAATGGAGCAAGTTAAATTGAAGTGGAGGCACTCTGGGCCGAGAAATCCACATGGGAAATGGTTGATCAAATGCAAGAAACATATCCATTTTTGCTTGTTGATTGAAGCAAATGTAAATAAATATGTAAATGTTCTACATATATATGTTATAAAGCTCCAAATGTATGTGCTTGGTTTAAATTGTGTTTTGATTTGTGTTCGAACATAGAAAACTGATGACGATGTTCCTTCAAGAGGAAGGGGTTTGTGATAGCCCCTGGCTAATTCCCTTTATTGTAAAAATTGTAACTATTTTGTTATAGTTATAAAGGCTTATGAATGAGGACATGGATTCTAGAGTTTGAGGAAGGAGAATGCTTGGGATTTGAAGGAAGCTTCACTATTTTATGATAGTCATGGAAAGTTGGTAGATATGGAATTAAATATATTGGTTATGCCATTAATTCAATTGAATAAGAAGGATAGAGTATCCATGTCTACCTTGGATGAATTCACAAAGCAAAAAGGACAAAATTAAGAGTGATGGAATGTGCTAGCAGGCAGGTTGATGAAAATTATTTTGGGGGTTATTCATTTTCTATCTTTTTACCGATATTGATCCTAGACCTATGGGTTATGGCCCCACTATACTGTTTTGTTGTGTACTATGTCCATGCATGCATACATGAAACATTAATTCATCAAGTAATATCAATGCATCAATGCTTTAAACCATCAAAATAGAAACCCATGATTTGCACATAGAATTCAATAAAGTAGAAATCAAATTTCATTAATTAAACCCACTATACTATTACATAGCATCTATTGGTTCCTTGGCTGGCCAAATATTTGTTCTAATGGCCACCCTTTCATACACACACAAGTTTACAGTTTATATTAGAAAATTACAATATCATGGATTATTTCAAGATCCACAATCTTCTCCATAAAGTTATCAACATGATCCTCTCCACAAATATCTCAACATGATATTCACCACAAATCTCTCAACGGATTCCTTATATTTCTCACAAATGTTATTTTTCAAGCTTTTAATCCTTTACAAAATAGATATTACACTAAATTTTGACAACTACACCTTTTTGAAGTCGTTCTTGTTGATTTTTTTTAGAGGTGGTTCAATGCTCCCGCATCAGACTCCCAAGGTACAAAAATTTATGACATCCTGGGCATATGCATCTAGTCTTCTCATAATAGCTTTAACTTGTGAGTTGCAACATGCCTCCATAGTAACAAGTCTCTACCTTGCTACATGATACCTCACTAAACTTTCTCCTGAGCTCGGGATTTTGGAATCTTCTTGGCTCTCTTCTCTGAAACCCTTTGAGCACTCCTTGCTCTATGTTGTTACAAATATTCTCACCTTCATCTACTTTCACCTACACTGAGAAAATAAATCTCTTACTAGATCTTCAATAAACTTGTACGTTCTTCCACTACTTCTCCTCTAAACTACATATAGGAATCTTCTACACTTTGATACCACTTAATGAAAACGATTTTGGGGGTTCTTCATTTTCAATGTTTTTACTAACCTTGATCCTAGACCTGTGGGTTATGGCCACACTATACTCTTTCGTTGTGCACTTTGTCTGCGCATGCATGCATGCAACATTAATTCATCAAGAAATTTTAATGCATCAAGCCATTAAAACGTCAACCCATGATTCACACACATAGAATTACATAAAGCAGAAATAAAATTTCATTAATTAAACCCACTATACTATTATATAGCATCTATTGGTTTCTTGGCTGGCCAAATATTCATTCTAATGGCCACCCTTCATATACACACAAGTTTACAATTTATATTAGAAAATTAAAATATCGTGGATTATTTCAATATCCACAAACTTCTCCATAAAGCTCTCAACGTGATCTTCTCCACAAAGCTATCAACATGATCTTCACCACAAATCTCTCAATGGATTCATAATATTTCTCACAGATGTCATTTTTCAAGCTTTTAATCCATTACAAAATAGATATTACCTTGCCTTTTGATAGCTACACCTTTTTGAACTCGTTCTTGTTGATTTTTCTTGGAGGTGGGTCGATGCTCCTGCACCATAGGGGCACATCCTAAAGTCAACCAAAAGGAAGTGGAAGGGAGAGATAGCACAAAAACAGTGCAATAACATCCCCATGACCACATGAAAAGAGAACCATTGTAAGAGAGATGGGTGATAGGTAATGTATGCCCACACAACCAATAGATGGTTGAAACGACACTAATGGGAGGAATTACAGGAAATCATCACTTTTAACACATGAAAGGAAGCACTATGGGAAAAGGCAGGTAAGCGTTGCAAAATTGAAATACAAGCAATAATAGGGAAATAGAAATAGATAGATAACAATTTTGTGTTACTTAGACCTAAAAAAGAGAAGCAAAAGGAAACTAAGTGCAACAAATTGAATAGGAAACTTGGCGATGTTATAGGAATGGTAGAGGAGAAAATTTTATCAATTGAGCATTGGAAGGTTGGAAGAACATATCTTGGGTGAGAAGTAGTAATCTCTAGATTCCCTAATTAGATGGAGGGTGGATATGGTTTAATTTTTGGAATCCCTTGAGAGATGGGGTGGAGGCCTGCTCCTTGGATTCCTAGTAAGGAGTGCTTTGAAGCCTTCATTGCTTGTTTTTTGGTTTTATTATGTGTGTTCTGGATTCTCATGCTTGGGTGGAACCACTGTGTCCAAGTTTTATGAGGGTGGAGGTTAAAATCCTCTGGATTCCCTTGTTTTATTAAGGATGGAGGTAAGAAGCCTCTACCTTCCCTTATTTTTCTAAAGGGTGGAGGTGAGAACCTTTGGATTCCTTATTTGGATGGTGGGTGGAGGCTAGGAGGCCTCTAGAATCATTGTCTAAGCTGATGGTATGAATAGTTGGTGGGTAGAGGTGGTTGACCTCTACATCCCATATTTCAATTGATTAAATTGAGTATCTAGTGGGTATATGTGTTTAGTCCTTTGGAATCTCTATTTCACCTAGCAGCATTGATTTTATCCTTTAAGATATCCTCCTCAAAATCTGGTATCTGGCTCAAGGGTGATTAGCTGCAATAAAGGGCACATTGCAGACCAATATAAGGTTGGATGGAAATTGAAGTCCCAATATTTTTTTTGGGGTTAATATTATAAAATATAAGTGTCTTCTTATGTTCTTATTCTCTGAATGTTATATACTTGTTAATATGTTGATCAAGAATGGATGTGATTAATATTGAGGAATGATGATTCCTATGAGTATGGATAATGCTAACTTCATTGTGATTGATAAAGGAGGATCAATCCTTAAATGTGTTATGAGTTAGTGTTGGCTCATATTTCTTTTGCATTTACTATTACACATTAGCCACTTTGTGGATAATCTGTTTATATTGATATCAAGGGATGTGATTTATTTTATGAAATGGTGTTGTTAGTTCCCTAAACATTCCTTTAGGAATGGGTTGATTCCTATGTGTAGGTTTTAACCCCGTACAGAAATTACCTGCATACGAATTCTAAATCACAGGAAAAATAAAAATGCAAGAGCAAACACATAAAACACATATACACAGAGATTTCCCACTGGATCTCAAAACCGAGACTACCAGCTTGATTTTTCATTATATTCCTTTCAATGTTACAATACATATTTATACATGCGAAGCATCCAATACCATGGACCGAAAACCATCGCGTCCAAAACCATGGACGAAAACCATCGGTAGGTTCGCCCAACCTAATATAGTGTCCAAAAAAAAATTTCTCGGGGCG
>APFE030440707.1:39893-64470 GCA_000404065.3 Pinus taeda | reverse complement strand
ATCCCTCAACGTTATGTCCAGGCCTTCAGGTTCATTCCTCTAACATTTACCGGATCTGTGCTCTTTTCTCTCCATTTTCCTTTGAGATCTTCACAGCCAAATTCTAACAACTCCAGTAGAGATGGTGATTCAGCTCCTCTTTTTTTATTCAGCCTCACTTGTAATCAGGCTCGCTTGAAATCAGCCTCACTTGAAATTCAAATTGAAACACAACTGGTCACTCATGCAGCACTCACGACCATCATTAAGGACTATGCACAGTAAAATCTCTTGCGAATGATATTTCTGTGCATATCGACATTCTATTGGTGGAGTAGTGGCAAATGAACGTTCAGACATGATACAAGATGTACGCAGACTGACATGAGTAGACACAAATGCTGACTCACCTACGGACTTGACATTTCGGGAAAGATTCATTGCGAAATGCACGAATCCATGATTTCGCAGCGCTGTTAGTTATATTTTTTAATGATGCGCTGCGAAACTGCCTAATCATGACGTGCTGCGAAAATGCTTGACCATGATTGCGCTGCGAAATGGGCAAATGATATTACGCTGCGAAATCACTAAAAGACACGGTGACTCGGATAAGACAAGACATGACTATGGAATAATGATGAGTGGAGGAAAACCAATAGGAGCGGAGTATGATTTAAGCTAAAAACCTTTAAAACTCCAAATCCTAAGTGAGACAAATAAAAATGAAACCAACTTTAACATAGACCTTTGTCATCAAACTAGGGCATGCAATTATATGCATCAAACTTTTAGTTCTAAGTGATAACACTTCAGAAGAGCTTTGTGAACCTGCGACAGCTGTAACCTCCATTACTCTGGGATTCTCCTCTTCGAGCATGTTATACATTCCTTCCGACGTAACTATTCCCACGTCTCTGTTGCAAGCCGTGTCTGTATACAAGGGTGCCATTTTCTCTTGTTTGGAGCTCGGGGCTTTGCTTTTCTTTCCCATTTCAGCCTGCGTATTGTGTTGTATAGTCCTCTGCTCTCCGTGCTTGCAATTCACAAGTGAGGTGAAATTGAATGAAAAGGAAGGGTGATGGGAAATTTTTAAATGCCGCAGACATACCAAATATATCACCTTACGTGAAATGTTCTTTGAAGAGCACGCACCCATATTCTATTAATAACTGACAACTAACTCTTTTTATTAACATTTAAAGTGCATAACCATGTGTCATCTTAGGGAAACTAATTTTCTTGAATAATGAGCTCGAAATATTTGCGATGGAGTGATTTTGCGATTTGCTATCGCAACATCGTAGATCGCGAAATCACAAAATTGCAAAATCGCAGAAATATAATGTCGCAATATTGCAGATCGCAAAATCGCAGAATCGCAATATCGCAGAACTACAATATCGCAGAACCATAATATCACAATATCGCAATATCACAATATCGCAATATCGAAAATCGCAGGAATATTATGTATGACAAATTTTTTATTAACCTATCCCTTGCGAGATGCGATGTTGCAATCGGCGGCATCGCACATTGGCAGATTTCTTGAAGTGTTTTAAGTAAGTTATGCTGAATGCGATGCAATATTTGGTCGTTATCGTTATTTCGTGAATATTGGGATTGTGTTTGTGAGGTGGCATCCCGCTATTTTCTTGCGATGTGATTTCCCTTGGTCGAGTAATTTTTACCTTATCATAAACTTAGATTCTAAGGGTTTCCAAGGTGGCTTCCTAAGCTTATGATGGTAACTTTATTTGCGAAAAAGAAATTTAAATGCTATTTTAAATTCTTCGGATTTTAATAACTGAGGGTCCCCACTTTTTTAGTATTATTGCTAGTAATAAATAAGGAGGGGGGGTTGTTGGTGGCCACAACACAGTCCGAGGGGTGAACCATGCTATGATACCACTCTGTAACACCCTCCTCCCACATCTACCCAAGAAACCGACCAACTAGGGTAAAAATGTGATGCGAGGCTGCTATTATATGATTCAACCTCCTAAGTCACCTTAAGGAAGTGGAACCAATGAAAACACAACATACAAACATCCAACATCATCAACAAAACTCTCAGAAGACAAGTCATCCACTTAGACAGCCTATCCCTGGGTACCACTACTATTTTAGGTCTCTTGGGCCATAGTCACTCTCATGCTATGGTCAAGGGAGCCACCAACAACCTAAAGTCGCTCTCATAGGCCTACTTGCCAGCGACTATGGACTAGAATTATCAGTGCTGTGCCGATGACTCTAGAACTTGAGCCACTTTTTCAGTCCCAGAGCCCAGGTCACTACCCAAAACTGATCCATCTCTTCAAATCAATAAATTAACATGGAAATGGAAGTACTAAAGCAAATACTTGTTCAAGTCATTGATTGGTCCCTACTAGCCATGAAAGGGAATTCATCAAACATATCATCGACATGTAACCTATAAGTCTAAACAATAAAATTAAGTGTAGGGATCTCATACTTATCTAAGAATCACTATAAACCATTGTTCCCTTATGCTATTTTATGCATTATCATCTATTAGTTCATAGACACATTATCCAATCATATACAAGTAAAAACATGCTAAAATCCATACATATATGTTGTCATAAAATGTGCATATAACCAACATAATAGGAACAAAAATAAAATAAACATGAAAACCATCAAGTCCATAAATAATTCAGTACCTTTCCACATGGAAATCAAGGAAAAAGATTTATCATTAATGAATGCAATGAACCAACCAGAGATGGGACTACCACGTTCCATTTGACTATAGAATGGCTGAGCCAAATCTCTCTTCAGCCATTCACCCCCGTGCCATATTCCAAGCGTGAATGTGGGATCTCATAGAAAACATAAACAAAAAGCTCATTTAAGACTTCTAGAATCCATCCACCTCAACCCATTAAACAATGATTCCACCTCACGGTCAGACATCACCAAAACCATCATTAGATTGGTCTCCATCCAAGCCTTCAAGGGTTCCAAAGCATTTGTCCAACTAAGGCTTCTAGAACTAGTAACTCAACCCACATATTATATAGGGATTACAGAGCGTTTTTCCAACCAAGGCTTCCAATGTTAGTAACTCAACCCACCAAGGGCTTTCAGAACATTTGTCCAACCAAGGCTTCTAGGACTAGTAACTCAACCCAAGCTATTATAGGGCTTCCAGAGTGTTTTTTCAACTAGGGATTCCAGGACTAATAACTTAACCCAAAATAAGGAAACATGAGAACCAAAAAAAAAAAAGAAAGTAAACCCAAAATCACCATGTTTATCCATGAAATGGAAAGGCTAGGCAATCCACCATCGATCTAGGAAATCCTCCATGCCAATGACAAATCACAACCATGAATCCACATGCATATGCCATGCATGCCAAAAATAGTGAAGAAATTATACATGCAACTCGGTACCTACAAGAAAATATGATGTAGCTGCGGATGCCGATGCCTTCTTGCATTTTTCTTCTCTTCCTTTGCCTTCTTGGTCCAAGAATCCAAGTATGCTGCACCCTCCAAAAGTGATCCAAGAAATATCTAAGTACCCAAGAGTATGAGAGAGAGAGAATAATGGGAGAGAGCTCCAACATTGAACTAACAAAAGGTTACCAACTGATCCTCAGAAGCTTTTTTATGAATGAGGCCTCTATTTTCTTCATTTTCCATTATTTTCCTTCATTTCCTCCTCACATGCAACTTGTGACCTTTCAACTCCTTTTTCTCCTAATTTCCATTATTTTCATAAATAAATGTGCTAAAATGCCTTAGCCATTGCCTTTGCCAATTTCCTTAGCCATTAACAACTAAATGAACACTCCCCAGGATGTCTTTCCCAACATTTAGCTTGGAATAAGTGTTCCAGTCATCCATGGTTATTGTTTTTAACATTTATTACATGGAATTTTCACGAGAACTGTTACAGTACTTTGGAACTCTAATCACCTCTATGATGTTATTACCAACAAGTTCAGAATATAAAGTTTTAAAATGGTCCATTCCTTGTTGTGATAGTCCTTCAAAGGAAGATACAAGTTCCCACCCCCCCAAGTCCCCTCATACTCCATATAATGTTTGAGATTTTCCTCCCTTTGGCATAAGATTGAAAAAATTTCATGTTCTCATCACCACATTCCAGCCAAATGACCCAACTTTTTAATCTCCATGTGGCCTCCCTGGAGGATAAAATCACCTTTTTTTGGAACAGAGCTAGAAAAACTTATCCCTGGAAACATGGGAAGGAACAACATCACCAATGATAGAGGAATGTTTCTCTATCATAAGTTTGATCTCATTGATACTCAAATCCTCCTCCAAATGATGTTTGGCTACCCATTCCTTCATTAATTTTTTTTAGTCTTTTCAGTTTTTGAGCAAATGAGCTACCGTAGATCTGCCTGCTCCTTTAGAGAAATGGCACCGATTTGCATTAAAGAGTTATGAAAAACCCAAATCAAGAGCCCAATTGGATTTCATTTGAAAGGACTAGCCAAGTGATGGATTCCATTGTAGAATTTCGAAAAGAATTTGGAAATGTTTGGAGATCTCCCTAGAACCCACTCACTAACAAAATAATGGGAAAACACTGAATTATATTTTCAACAATCAGAATTTTGTCAATTCTCTTGGCAATAAATTCATCACCTAGCCACATATTCCTCTAGGTTGGCGTGATAAGACTCGCAGCCAAGTCGAGGATATTTCTAGCTGATGGATGGTTTTTGAAAAAAACAGATAGAGGGTATGCTTAGGCTCTGCTGCCCCAAGATTCCAAATCCCCAATAGATAAATTTAAATAACCCCCATAATTAGATTATCCCTCTTTAATAAGGATTTATTAAACACCTAATTCCAATAAGTTACCCTGTCTATATGTGGCCCATAGATATTTACAAAGGAAATACTAACATTCAAATCCTTCACTAGGCCTTCCACCCTCAGACCATTTGGGAAGCTCCAAAAATTTTCCATGTTAAACTTACTTGTATCACACCCTACTGCTAAAATACCTGAACACCCTCTGGCATCGTCTACTATAAAGTTCCAGGAAGACAGGATAGATTCTAGAATTTTTTTAATGACAAACCCTTCACAAAGGGTTTCATGAAGAAAAATAACATCTGGTTGTTCGATCTGGAAAAAACGTCTCATGAAAGTTTTTTGGGATCACTTGCCAAAACTCTACAATTAAATGAGATAAGTTTCATTATGGAACACTTTCAAGGGTAAGAAACATTTTAAGTGCCCCATATATTAATGCCTCACAACAATCTCCTCACTAGCGTTATCTTTGGCTTTAGATAAATTTGATTTTTGACCCCACCCCTTGGACTTAGTACTCGAGAGAGGGAAAAGGCCAAGTCCTCCTGGAAAACCTTAGACATGGATACAATGAATTTGGATCTGAGGTTTCTAAGAACACTCCCCCTCTCTAACTGTCTCGAAAATCCCTGGGAAATAGAAGCCTTGGGAGAAATGAAACCTAACTTTGGAAGGGGAATAGGGTAAAGAGCATTTGCAGTGGGAAAAGATGAAACTGAATTCAAAGATATTCGACCAAATCCTAATATATACATGTACATAAACCATAACAAGAACAATTAAAGGTAACATAAGCAATGAATCATGGAGGTGAGAATGAGAAGTTTCCTAGAAAGGAGGATGAGATGTTGAAATGTAGGTAGAAGAAGCTGCAATCGCCACCTAACTAGCAAAATATAACACTAAGTGATTGGTTTACATATCACTCAAGGCTACTGATCCCAAATAAAATGATGGAGCTGCCTCCTGTCCCTCCTCCAACACACTATCCACATCATAGCACCTCTATCCTCCACCCACAGTTTTTTTGAAGCTAGTGCCTAACCTCTAGCTTGACGGAAAATCATGTTACAGTCTTGAACAAGATGCATGCACTTGTGGCACCAATGACATCAAATTGAAAAAGCTTCATAATCCACTTCCATCCTAATTTTGATGGCCTCATGCAGTCTCTTCCTTAGATATAGACTAACCAAAATGTGTGCCATAGACAAATCCTTAGTTTCCTCAAAAGAGTAATCAACTTTGATGAAACAGCCAATTCTATTTCCTAAATTTGTGAAACTTTGGTGATTCCACATGTGAGTTAGTAAACTTGACAACCGCACCCAAACCAAAAGCACACACTTCTTTCCTGACTGGAGTCAAAGGCTACATCTCATAATTTGAAGATAATTGAAGTGGAGTCAATAGACTAGACAACACTAGAGACATGTACTACAACCTCATGTGATTTTAAGATCAATTGGAACAACCCCTTTGCCAACATAAAAATGTCGAGGTTCTATGAGATCTTAGGATGTAGATATGGTCTTTCCATTATATAATGGATTCCTTGTTGAATTTGCACACTCAAGCCCGACACACCATAGATTTATCCACAATATTTTCCGCTTTGGTCATTTCCACATCCATTCCCAAACATAAATTGTATGAAGCTATTGCTGCTGCATGCTTCAAAACCATGACCTTTTTCTTTTGATTACTTGTGACCCTATGCTGTCGAATATTATATAAGGGAGGATCAACTTCCTCCTCAGTTACCCCATATGGACATGAATCCACCCCAAGGTGTGCATTCACGTCCCCAACCTTGGCCCAATGTAGTAAATGACACAAGTCTCTTTTGATTGCATCAGGTTTACATGAGCATTCGAGAAAGCCTTAAGAACCCCCAGAAAACCGTCACTTGATGAGAACACAAGTAGAGAAGTGAAATCCCCATTGTAAGAGGGGAGAGGAGGCATGAAAAATAATAAAATAAACAAAAATTTTCCACGATGGACCGGGGACCCAAATCCCCAAGAATGAAGAAATGGGGAGGAGAGACCACCCACTAAATTGCTCGAGGACAATGACCTTGCAGAGTAGTTTTCCAAAGAATGAACTGACATAGATTGAGGAGAAACCATCGAGACAAGGGTATATCTAATCGAAAAATGGTATTCCATCCATGCCATACCTAAGAAATCCAAAAAACCTCGCTCAATACCACTTATTGTTCGACAACCAACCTCCTCACGATTCATGAAACTCTTTGGGATCACAAATATGGAACCCTTATACATGATATCCGTGTCATAGTCCACCTGCTCTGAATCCCCCATGGGAAATCACCACAGTTTCCAACTCATCACACAATGTTATATAATAGACCCCCTTCCCCTCCAGTCACACCAAGAAATAACAATTGGGGACCCAACAAAGTCCTTGACTCAAGACAACTCAATAAAAACTCAACAAATAAAAACATGACAACAACAACCCTAGAGAAATGTTTATAGTAAAAACCTTCTACCTAAGTGAGAAATTGAACTTAGAAAAATACAGGAAGTAGAAACCCCAAGGCCCAGAATAACAACCCAAAGATCAATACCCCACGACCCAGAAAAACACTCTGGGCAAAAACCATGCAAGATGGTTGTTTATGCAAAGATTCTTTCATTTGAATAATTTATTTATTTTTGAAATATTTTCTTAGTTGACTCCATTGAATAAGATATGAAACATGATTTTAGCTTCTTTTATATTGTTATAGAGATTTCAACACTTCACTTATTGGGATTAAAATTGTAATTGAGTACACACATTCAGAGAGGCTACACCATTTCACATGCTGAGATTAAAACTATTAATTGGTTGGGAAGTGGACTTTCATCATAGGAGAAGGTTATTGGTTGCAATAGATTGTCCTTTAATTTTATTTAGTGAACTAATTCCTACAAATATTGTTCTTATGCTTCATAATATTACAAACTTTGGTTGAAAAATTAAATTCAATAAATTAAGATAATTAAAATAACCTGACATTTTTGGCAACATTGCCGCAGAAGCATCAAATGGAATTAGTTTAGAATAGAAGCATATAGATAAAACTGTATTGAGAAATATAATATAGAATAAATCATGGTAAATAGGATGCATGAATAAATTTAAATAGACTTCTTGATAACCTATTTCAATCATTTCCACATTTGGTGCAATAAGAACCATTCAATTTATTGACCCATTAGCAGGTAAATCTATAGAAGAAGGAATGCATTGGAAGGAAGAATTGAATGAGGCTTAAGGAGCTTCTCAAAATAAAATGAAATACTTCAAGGTAAGACACAAAATTTATGAGTTAAAATCTTTTCTTGTTTAAATATGTGTAATGAAGTGATAATGCAATTTGTTTTTACAAATTCATCAAACAACTTCAATTTTTCTAAGAGCCATATATTAAGATCTAAAAAATGGGTGTTGAAGAATTTTTCTAGAGGAATTATTTAAGTCATGATCAAAACAACAACCAAGTATTTCACACAATTAATGGCTTGATTTACGAAAAATAACATGAATTTTTGATTATTGCAACAAATTGACATTGGAAATCCCTTAAAAATAGAGTTGGAATAGTCAAAATCGAGGTACTAAAATAGGGAATTTTAAAAATATGTTTCTAACAAAGATATCCATTGCAATACGATTTATAGCACAATTTGTATCACCTCAATCCGACATCATATGGACAATTTATGCCCAAATTACAAACCATTGTTCATAAAATCAACATTGTGGAAAATCCGCATCTTGATTGTTCATTAGTATATTTGACATATCAAAACATGTTTATATGGGAGATAGATATTTAAGTTTGTTTAAAAAACAATTTGAATCACTTCATTTGGATATCATATTAAAAATTTATTCATAAATTAGTGACTGCCTATCTTAAAAACAACATAATGAAAACTCTACCTCATTCATTGTTAATTGACAATTTTGAACTATTAAATAAAGGAATTTTTAAAACTCATTTTTATGGGAGATAAACAATTGAATATGCTTCAGACTCCCATTGGAATAATTTTGGTAGGACTTCATACGAAGAATTTATTCTAAAAAGAGTTACTGTAGGTGTGATATGGAATCAACGACTACAGACATAAGTATCTTCCCTAGACCTAGTGGCCTAGTCTAGAAAAAAAAATCAAAGACTATAAAGTTCTACTTAGAGAAATTGGAGAACAGAAAAATGCTTACTTGTGATCCATCATAATATATTTTCTCCTCTTTGATTGTAAGCTCCAACCGTAGCTTTGATTGCTATAATTATAACCTTCATAAACAAACAACACAAGCCAAAGATCTACGACATCTATGTAGCACTATCCAATCACTCTATTCAATGGATCAACATAGCATTGAAATATATGAATGTAAAAATAACCTAACACATATATGAAAAAAATATAATCTTTTTATTAATATGAAAGGGAGAGAGTTTACAACCAAAAATGGAAGATGATCTTGTAGAGATCCCTCCAAGTTGACTTGTCCTTCCTTGCCACAATGTACACCTCAAAGCCACCCCAATGCATGCGAATTATAACTCTCTTATGGTCAAAGCAACAACATAAGGGTATGATTAGTATCAAAAATCCAACCTCTAGCTTGTAGATGGAAGTAAATATATAGGAGAGGATGGTAGTTTAGGAATTATGATCCATTTACCAATCTAGGATTGAGATCCAGTCTTGATGGGAGGAAGAGATCAAGGGATAAGAGGTGAAATATCCAAGGTAATATCAGATAGGATTCAAAGTTTTTATTGAAGGTAAATGATTTTAACAACTCTTGGAAGCTTCTGGAAGAGGAAGCTTCAGGATTCTTTTTATTTTTCCTGAATTTCTAGAATCAACACACCCCTAGCAAGGGACAACCTGCTCTGATCGAGCAAGTGTAGAAATGAGCAACATGTGTTGGGAAAAATACTAAGTTGGAGGGGGGTGAATCAATATTTTAAAACTCACTTAAACCTTTCAATTTCTTATACATATTTCTGTACGCTACTGTCATTAATTAAAACAACATATGTACGCAACTATGATGAAGGAAAACCACGTATATCTAGTTAACTAACTTTTCATATATTTCATAATATGTTATACTTTAACCAGGGTGTCATTACTTCATTAGCCTTTAATTTAATAATAAACATGAGAACTAAGAACAAAATAAATCAACACATGAGGACAACATGATTTTTAGGTGGAAACCCAATGTTGGAGAAAACCGCCGCTGTCGTCGTCTCTGTCTTCATCTTTTTTTATAAAGGAAAACATATTACAATATTGTACTAGTGGATACTCATACCAGTACACAGACACCCACCTAAATAAGGATACAACCTTATCTCATTCTCCAACTATTGGAAATAATACTGAGGGGGTGGGGAGGGTGAATCAATATTAGCAAATCAATAATCTTTTCATTTCCATTATCAGATTCATATCCGCTACTTCACTTAAGGCAACCCGCGTGTATACACAACTGTGTTTAATGCAACTAGCATATATCTAGTAAACTTATGATTCAGTTAGTTGATCTTTAATGAGTGCATCAGAGTATTATTAACCATATAAACAGTAAACAGGTGCAGTAAAACATAATATATCATCACACATAAGAAGCACACATGAACACCATGATATAAGGTGGAAACCCAATGTGGGTGAAAACCACCTGCTGCAATCGTCTCTATCTTCCTTTTAATAAGAAACTTCTTTTTACAATTTTGTGCTGACGCAGACTCAAACTAGTATGTATGCACCCACCTACATAAGGCTACAACCTTCTCTCATTCTCCAGCTACTACTGGAGGGGAGCTACAACCCCCTAGCTCTTGTACTAGTTGATGTACTAGTACGTAGGTGCTGACCTACAGAAGGCTACAACCTTCTCTTTTCTTCAGGGACCACGTTTCATAAATTTTCAGATTGGATCCATCAATATGAAACAATCACTACTACAATACAACCATCAACTCTGAATCACCCAACAACTGAATCACTGAAACCTTGTCATCAAAACACAGTCACCTGAACATAAAGCAGAGCCTAGAACTTTGCAACAACCACTAGAACCAACAACAACCTCAAATATCAAATCTCATAATGTATACGATACTTGACTATGATGAACCAGTGTGTATACGCTCCTCCACCAAAGGGAACCTGTGTACAGATCTGAAAATAATTACTTATACCTTCACTGCAATTTTCAACTTTAGATATACCTAGAACATAAGATATAAAGGATAAGGCACGCGTCAGTATTCAGATCTATTCATGATCATACCATATAATGATAATGCATTTTAGTCTTCCTGATCCCAGTCCATCAACCTTCATCAACCGCATAGCTGCCTCCCTAGTTCAGATCGAGTAAAGCATCAAAAACCCATAACCAACATACTAGATCTCACACTTCATCAGATGTTCATCACTTGCACACTTTCATATTGACATAATGATCTTCTTCTCCTTATATAGGTTTAGGCCTCTCTCAATACCATGGTCCAAAACCATGTAGAACCAATACCTTGGACCCAATACCTGGGGTCAACACTTCATACCAAATACCATGGACCAATACCAAAATACCATGGACCAAATGCCACAGACAAAAACTTAGATTTCCAACTTGTATGCGCCTTTCTTTCTGTGAAAGTGCGTGTGTACGTATACGCGACTTGGTGTATGGTGAACCCACGTGTATATGCTTCTTTGCCACAACGATCCTGCGTATACCTCTCTGATCATTAATTCTTTGCTATTTACTAGCTGTACTATGATCTGTCATCTGAGTGAGTTGCCATCAAGGACAACACTTGTATCATACCTGTATCATAATGCCAACAATGTCCCCCTTTGGACTTGATGGCAACAACCACACCAAGTCACTCTCCCCCTTTGACATCAAGTGCAAAGGGAAGACCAAGATATTCTCTCCCTTGGTATACATTATGTTGTCCATACTCCCCTTGAGTACATGCTAAATTCTTTGATTGAGCTCCCCCTTTGTATATGCTAAGATGCATCAATCCATCCATGCTCTCCCTGAGCACATGCCGAGTCTAAACAAGACCATGATAGTCATCAACAACTATCATACACCATATGATCTGCACTATAAGCATCTCTCATCAACATCAACAACCTGTAACCTGCAATATCATTCTCTTGACCAAACAATAGTAAGTAGCAAGATGTATCATTTAGCCACATAAGAATTATCACCAAAGTATTCTAACCATAATGCCAACAATTATTCGAAGCATATGCTCCCCCTGAACCTGTGCCAACCAACAAATAACCTGACTAAACCATATTAGACTTCTTTTCCTGAGTCTGTTCTGCAGATTTTTCTTCAGAGCTCCATATACGCGACTCTTTAGCCTCTAACTCGCGTATATAAGCAATTTCTCTTTATAATATTTGTGTATGCAAATTGGAATACTGAAGGTCTACACTTTCAGTTTCCCCTGTGTCTGTTATGTCTGCTAACTGAGTTATGCCACATCTTTCTGACTCTAATTCTGTCTTCTTCAATACTTGGAATTGTGATGATGTATGATCCTTTTGCTTTGGTGTACAAATTTTTCTCCTTAATTCCTTTACTTTATGTCCAAACTTGTTACATGCATAACATCATACATGTTTCATATTCCTTTTATTGCAATCAATAGATTTGTGACCAAACATATTGCAACCAAAAAAATATCCCTTAAAGTACCTGGAATGTGATGATCTTTCTGTGTGATGGTTTTGAACCATTCTTCTTCTACATGTGGCTGCAACATGTCCAAGATTATGACATTCATAACATTCAACATTACTTAATGGAGGAAATAACCATCTATCACTTCCATAATTAGGAGCAAAAGATTTTCTTTGAATAATTTCTTTCCTTTGTTGTTTCTGGGGTTGACCACTTATCTTTTTGTTGATCATTTCATATTTTGCATTAGAATTCCTTCCCTCACCCTGTGAGTTAGATTCACCTTCAACAGTTTCATAAAAGTAAATACCAGTTTTGATAGTAGGGGATCTTTGACTACTAAGAATATCATCCAAAATCTTAGTATTGTCTTGAAATCATAATAGTTTATTCTTTTTTTCTAATTTACCTTTTAAGATATTTACCTCAACTTGATGTTGTTCTCCCTTTTCTAGATATTGCTTCTTTATGTTTTCTTCATCTTTTCTTCCTTCTTCCACTTGTTGCCTTAATTCGAGCACTTCATGTTATTGTTCTTCAAGTGCTTCTTTATTGTTCTTCTTTGATTCTTCAAGATCTTTGTTTAGAGAGAGGATCTTAGATTCAAGTCTCTAAATTCCTATGCTTTGATCTTTTACTACATCCTATAGTTGCTCCCTTACTCTGGTCACTGTCTCCAGCTGATCTTTTAATCTAGTAACTTTTTCTATTTCTACGTCCTTATTTCCATATGCCATGAGAAGTCTAATGTATTAATCACTATTGGATGAGTCATTACTATTATCATGATTATAATAACTTCTATTACCTTCTTCAGACATCTTTACTTTGTTATGAGGGCATCTAGCAGCGTAGTGACCAACTCTACCACAAGAAAAACATTTGAAAGGTAGCTTACCTATGAACCTTCCAGATCACCGTTGAAGATTTTGACAAAATTTACCTCATATTCTTCTTCTGAAATGTATCCTGATTCACTGAGTTTTTCTTTTCCCTTTGTTGATACTTTAAATGCGGCTTCTCTCAGATCTAATGGTCCTCCTTATCTCATTTCAAAAGCAGTTAGGATTCCGTGAAGCTGCGTCATAGTGATTTTCTATAGATCCTCCTTTTCTTCTATGGCAGACACTTTGGATTCAAATTTAGCAAACAAGGATCTCAAAAATTTCTCAACTAAGACAACTTCCTTAATTTCTTCACCTAGATTCTTCATACAATTGACAATCTCATCTATACATAGGAAGTAATTAGTTATGCTTTCATTACTATATATCTTAAGAGTTTCATACCGTATTTTGAGAGTTTGAATCTTAGCACGTTTTACTTGATCATCTCCTTCGTAGCTTAAAATGATTTTGTACCATATTTCTTTGGCTGATTTGAGCTGCATGACCTTGACAAATTCTGATTTTGACAAACTTCCCAATAAGATAGTAACAGCTTTGGCATTGAGTTCATATTGATTTCATTCTACCATATCTGTAGGAATTGTTGATGGATATGTATATCCTCCTTCCATGATTCCCCAAACATCCGTTCCAAGCGATTGTAGATATGCTTTTGTTCTTATCTTCCAGTAGACAAAATTACTCCCATCGAAGATTGGTGGTCTGATGGATCCCTCTCTTTCTTGATTACTCATCCTGATGGATCTTCCTTCAAGCGATCAAGCTTCTTCTGAAGGACCTGCTCTGATACCAATTGTTGGAAATAATACTGAGAGGGGGGGGAGAATCAGTATTAGCAAATCAATAATCTTTTCATTTCCATTATAAGATTCATATACACTACTTTAGTTAAGGAAACCCGCATGTATACGCAACTGTGTTTAATGCAACTAGCATATATCCAGTAAACTTAGGATTCAGTTAGTTGATCTTTAATGAGTGCATTAGAACATTATTAACGATATAAACAATAAACAGGTGTATTAAAATAGAACAGATCATCACACATAAGAAGCACACATGAACACCATGATATAAGGTGGAAACCCAATGTGGGTGAAAACCACCTACTGCAATCATCTCTATCTTCCTTTTAATAAGAAAATTCTTTTTACAATTTTGTATTGGTGCAGACTCAAACCAGTATGTAGGCACCCACCTGCAGAAGGCTACAACCTTCTCTCGTTCTCCAGCTGCTACTGGAGGGGAGCTACAACACCCTAGCTCTCTTACTAGTTGATGTACTAGTATGTAGGTGCTGACCTACAGAAGGCTATAACCTTCTCTTTTCTTCAGGGACCAAGTTTCATAAATTTTTCAGACTGGACCCATCAATACGAAAAAATCACTATTGCAATACAACCATCAACTCTGAATCACCCAACAACTGAATCATTGAAACCTTGTCATCAAAACACAGTCACTTGAAGACAGAGCAGAGCCCAACTCTGCAACAACCACTAGAACCAACAACAACCTCAAATATCAAATCTCATAATGTATACGCTACTTGAATATGATGAACTAGCGTGTATACACTCTTCCACCAAAGCGAACCCGCGTATAGATATGAAAATAATTACTTATACCTTCACTGCAATTTTCAACTTTAGATGTACCCAGAACATAAGATATAAAGGATAAGACATGCATCAGTATTCATATCTATTCACGATCATACAATATAATGATAATGCATTTTAGTCTTCATGATCCCAGTCCATCAACCGTCATCAATCGCATAGGTGCCTCCTTGGTTCAGATTGAGCAAAGCATCACAAACTATTAAAATTGGTAACTAGGGCAAAACTTCATGTGGGTCATATTATTAATGGTTGATAATATTTTTATTAGATTCCTCTTGTCAATAGGTGTAGGATTGATATAAAGATCATCCGATTTCGATAAGTATTCATGGAGATATGAATTTATTTTGATTATGGAATTATTATCAAGTCGACCTACAACTCATGTAGGCTTAGAAGCCCAACAGTCGCATCTATTCAAACATCATTAGTTGTATATAAATACAAGAGGAATTTTCCTCATTTGCACTCACTCATCTCATCACATCTCTCTCTCTCTACTTTGCAGTAAAGAGTCTCTTCTCTACTGCACAGAAAAGGGTCTCTCTCTCACACATCTAAATTTGAAGCTGCAACTGCAGATCCAATGTTTGACCAGCGTGGACCATCAAAACTCCTCTTCTGATCTGCATTTTAGGTTCATCTGAACCTCCTCTGAAAGCTGCAACTTTCTGTGGTGGAATCAAGTCAATCCGACAAACGGTTTGCAAGATATCTACTGCCCTAGTTTGAAGGAAGCTGCTGAAATTGAGGCTGCAACTGCAGAAGTAAAGTTTGACCTATGTGGATTAGAATATATCCTCATCTAAACTACACTGTAGGTTCATCTGAACCTCCTTTGAAAGCCGCATCTTTTGGTGGTGGAATCTAGTCAATCCGACAGACGATTTCCAAGATATCGACTGCCCTAGTTTGAAGGAAGCTGCTGAAACTGAAGCTGCAACTGTAGAAGTAAAGTTTGACCTACGTGGATAAGAATATATCCTCATCTAAACTGCACTATAGGTTCATTTGAACCTCCTTTGAAAGCCACAACTTTTGGTGGTGGAATCAAGTCAATCCGACGGATGGTTTGCAAGATATCGACTGCCCTAGTTTGAAGGAAGCTGCTGAAATTGAAGCTGCAACTGCAGAAGTAAAGTTTGACCTGCGTGGACTGGAAGATATCGTCATCTAAAATATGCTGTAGGTTCATCTAAACTTCCTCTGTAAGTCACAAATTTTGGTGGTAGAATCAAGCTGATCTGACGATCGGTTTGTGAGATATCGTCTGTCCTAGTTTGATGATGAAGCCACTAATGTTGATGTTGTTGATCTAGGGTTTGCTACTGCTGATATAAATCAGATTTATTGTACTATTTCTCTCTGCTTAATTATTGAAGATAAAAGAATATTTGATCAAAGTGTTTCCCCACACATTATGGGGTTTGTCCCTGGCTAGCCACCACATCTTGTGTCTCTTGCCTTGGCTTATTTTCTATCGATCGTTTAATGTTCTATTTGCACTTTACTTTATGTACATGTGATTGTTAATCTATGGAATATAATAAGAAAAAGAAGTAAACTGTTATAAGTATAGAACATACCATGACTTAACACCAACCCATAACCAGCATACTAGATCTCACACTTCATCAGATGTTCATCACTTGCACACTTGCATATTGGCCTACTAATCTTCTTCTCCTTATATAGGTTTAGGCCTCTCTCAATACCATGGTCCAAAACCATGTAGAATCAATACCTTGGACCCAATACCTGGGGTCAACACTTCGGACCAAATACCATGGACCAATACGAAAATACCATGGACCAAAACTTAGATTTCCAACCTGTACGTGCCTTTCCTTCTGTGAAAGTGCATGTGTACGTATATGCGACTTGGTATATGGTGAACTCGTGTGTATACGCTTCTTTGTCACATCGATCCTGCGTATACTTATCTGATCATTAATTCTTTTCTATTTACTAGCTGTACTATGATATGCCATCTAAGTGAGTTGCCATCAAGGAAAACACCTGTATCATACCTGTATCATAATGCCAACACCAACACCCACTGGAAGGGAGCTCCAACCCCTTGATCTCATTTATCAGCTCCTACTGGAAGGGAGCTCCAACCCCCTGATCAGATTAACGAACTACTACTGGAAGGAAGCTTTGACTCCCTCACTGAAGGCTCTAACCCTTAGTATCTCTGTGGACCACATTTCATAATATTTCATACTAGATCCACCTAACAAACATGTAGTCCACTTTTCATCATATTTTCAGACTAGACCCATTATCATAATTTAAGGTCAATACCAAATAACAATACTTAAATAAATCACTGAATTAACTCACCCAATCACCAAATCATAAAATCAATTACTGAATCTTAATCAACCATTACAACCTCATCAAGCTAAACCATAATAGATCATATTAATGCATATCTACTCATCAACATACTAAGTCAAACACTGTTAACCATCACAAAAGCTAATTGATGTCACTACAAACCCTAATCAAGCATATATTAAATTGTATACGCTACTATTTTGAGACCTACCTACATATGTACTTGTGAAAGCCCTGAAAATCGGGTCTACAACAAGGGGGATACCCACCCGGACTGGACCTTGAAAGCAGCTTCTTTTCCGTTTGGGATGGTGGGTTCGACTGGGGATAATGGGACTAGTTTCCCAATTTGTGTGTGTTGATTAATATTTTTGTTTTCTAAAGATTTCTAAGTAAAATGCTTTTAATCTAAGTCTAATTTAAGAATGAAATTGTATTCTAATAAACAGAAATATTTAAGTCTAAAACTAACCCGAGATTCAACTTTTTACTTATGCGATCTAAAATAATTTCGAACAACAATTGGTAATAAAGATCATTCAATCACTACAAGAAAAGAATTCGATAAAAATGATTTGTTTTGTATAAAAAGTTAGCCGAAACAATTGTGAAAAGCATATCACATAATAAGTTATTCATACATTAAGCATAAAAAGAATAGGTATCACCGTACAAAAGTGCCAAATGATAACTCAAACATTCAAACTTTCATATATAAATAACTAAGCATAAAATATCACTTTGACACATAAGAAAAAATCATTAAGAGATAAAAGTACCATGGATAACAAGTCCTACTCATGAGTTTCAACAATATAGATTTATCTCTTCCTAATTCAATATCTACTAAGAGTAAAAAAGTGCATTTTAGTAGCGGACATTAAACACAGAGATCAATAAATCTCGATCCATTCATTCATCAAAACCTCCTCTGAGGGTGCATAAGTGCATGTTCTGAGTAAATGTTTTTGACAAATTTCAGGACCCTTCTCTAAATGCATGAGAGGGGTTAAAATACTAGTTCCTAAATACTAAAAATAGTTTATTACAAAAATATAGTAGGAGGTTTAAACGAATGTCCTCATCTAAGGCAAAAATAAATCAAAACTAATACTAAAACTGAATCTGGAAAATAACTATCTATGTATCTGTTCTCTGTGGTCGCAAGCATTCAGCATGGGCTTGAGGAGCACCGGTTGGCTGACCTCCAATTTTAGTTGCCATGCGAAAACATAATCGGCAAGTGCTGGCGCTATCTTCTCGGCAGAGTTCGTAAGGCATTTGAGAGTCATGCATTGACTATGCAGTTTAACCAAGTACTGCTAGTAAGTTTCCCAATTTAACTTGGTTAAATTCTTGATGGACTTTGCCCTTTCCTCAGCCTTTTGTCTCCAGCTTGTCTGTAGTTGCTGTGCCTTTGGGAGAAATCTTGGTGCGGTCTCTGAAATGAGATTTTCTTTGTGCAGGTTTCCATTGACACATACAATGACATTGTTTGCCGCTGTAGTTGCTTCTTCCGCTGCCACGCCTCGGGCGCTGAATGGAATCGCTAGGTTTCAGCTAAATCCACTTATCGCCTAAGGGTGCATCCAATAAATACCGTTGGTTTTGGGGCGTGGGTCCCGCCTTTAGCCTTTAGCACTTTTCGTCATGGTTCTTCGGTTTACATGTGACTAAACGCTCAGGGGGCTTTCCTTCTCGAGGGGTTTTGCCCAGTGATGCGCGATTAGACACTGCTTCCTTTTTCCGATTTGGGCTTCCTAGGTGCTATTTTCGCCTCCTACGCGGTCTTGATGGGTCTTGGTCAGTGCACTTTGCCTTTTTTTTGATGGTTCATCCCTTACCGACTAGTTCTTGGTGTACTCCGCCAAATCTTCGTTTTCCTTGGCAAACTTTTCTAAGAATTGCTTGTTGTAGGTTGCCTGCGGTTTTGGTAGATTATACATAAGCCTTAAATCTTGTGCAGTGAATGACCCAATTAGGTCTTGGCCTCAAGTCTTGAATTGTCTCCTTTTTCCAATCCGGGATTCCTAGGTGCTATTTTCGCCTCCTGTGCGGTCTCGATGTGTCTTGGTCAGTGCGCTTTGTCTTTTTTTGATGGTTCTTCCCTTACCAACCATTTCTTGGTGTACTCCGCGAAATCTTTGTTTTCCTTGGCAAAATTTTCTACGAACTACTTGTTGTAGGTTGCCTGCGGTTCTGGTAGATGATACATAAGCCTTAAATCTTGTGCAGTGAATGACCCAATGAGGTATTGGCCTCGAGTCTTGAATTGTTTGTCTATTATATCGACACTGTCCAATACCTAATTGATCATGTCTGTGTATGGAAGAATCTTAGGTCTTGCTGCTATTCTGTGCAAGAACGAACATGCAAGTTTAGTGATTGATGCCTTAAATGACCCGCCTTAGTCTGTTGTTGCTTTGACGTCCATAACTCTCGGATTTTCTTCTTCGAGCAGACTATACATGCCTTCCCAAGTAGTTATGATGGCATCTTTGTTACAAGTGGTGTCTGTGTATAAGGGCGTCATCTCTTTGTCCTCTGCAATCAGAGCTTTTCCCTTCTTTCCCATCACGTTCTACACACTGCTGCATATATTACTCTGATTGCCGCTCCTGTGAATTTACAAGTAAGGAAAGAATAATGATAAGAGATGAAGTGACGGGAAAGCTCTTTAATTCTGAAATCATATCCAATATACCACCCTACGTGAAATAACCTTTCAATCAGATTTAAATCTTATCTCATAAATGACCATAAACTAACCATTAAATTGACATTAATGCCCATAACTCGGTATCGGATTACGAGAAAAAATTTAATGAACGATGAGACCTGCAGAACTGCGATATAGCGATTTTGCAATTTTCTTCGCAATATCGCAGATCGCAATATCACTAATCCGTTTTGTCAACAATCATTTATCAACTTATGCATCTGTGAGATGCGATTTGCAAGATGCTTTATCACATATCGCCGGATCGGGATATTTGACCGTAGGTGATACTTGCGGCTTATGAAAGCTGCGATGCGTGATGGGTCTTTAAGGCATGCGATCTCACATCACGTTTTCTCAATTTCGGAAGTTTGTTTATATGATGTCCTCCATTATCTTTTGCAATGCGATGTTTTATTGTTAAGAGAACAATTTTATTCGGAACTTATCATAAAACTTAGATTTTTAGGTTTTGCGGGTGTTTTCCTAAGTTTATGATATCATGTTTTATTCAAAGGGAAATATAAGTGCTAGTTTTTTATTTTTTAGAAGGGTCCCCATTTATTTAGCTTTATTACTAAAACTAAATAAAAGGGGGGTTGTTGCTGGCCACAACAATTGGCGATTCATTAGGAAGAACTAGTTATCTCTGATTATCTTTTGAATTTTCTAAACTTCCAAAACAGAAATGTTTTCTGGAAAATCAAACTTTATTATACAAATACAAACTGCATCATGCTTTCAGCTGTCAATGGTAGTTTGTTTCTTCTGTTTTAACTTTGATTATTTACTTCCCAAAGCTAATCATTGTATTTACATCAGCCACTAATTAGTTTATAAAGATAAAAACAAAGAATTCTCTGTAGATCAGTTTTAAGTATGCTCATTTGTCCTAGGTAGAGCCTCTGCTGTCAGTAGGCGTTCATAGCCTCGACAGGGTTACCTGTTACCCAGCAATGATCCTGTATCCTACTTGGAGAAATATACAATTTTCAGAGATAAATCCATACCCACACTTGTTGTTTTTTGTTTTCTTTAATTCTTAAAGAACAATGTCTTGGTTTGGTAGCCAAATTATGACAGTGCCATTCACTTGATTTATAACTTTGCTGAACAAGTTGGCTCGTGATGAGACCCCTTGTCTTTTGATTGCAACAATCTTGAGCCATTTCCCTATTGTGGTATGCAGTTTTGGCAATGTCAGCAAGTCATAATATCTATGATCATGATAAGTCGACTCATGATGAGACCTCTTATTCTTTAAGCTTAGAGTGTATCATTGGATTATTCCTTGAAACTCGTAATTCCCTAGGTGGGGAGGAAGTCATTGATTCGTTAAGAATAGCTTTGGACGACAATTATAGAGTTTTTGAAAACGACTTTTCTACAGAGAACCTTCATTTTGTTATTGATGCTTTTCATTGACCGATATAAAACAAATTCTCACTAAAGGTTGTTTCTAATCAAAATTCGTAAGGCTAAAACTAGTAGCATTTTTAGGCTTATAGCATTTGACAATATTTTTCAATAATAATGATCAATTTTCCAATTCAGTTCTATTTATACAAGCGAAAAACAAAATCTAAAAAAAACACTAATATTTTTGTGAATTCCCAAAGTTAACCATTTACAACTTGTTTTATTATCAAAATAAAGCTATAAACAATAATTTACAAAAATAGAATATTTCATTTTCTATGGAAAGTATTTTTTAAGGATCTGCCCATTAACAGGCAAAGATTCTTTTTTCCCTACTAAATCTTGCAACATGAAAGTGGATGGACCTATGATTCCAACAATTTGGAATGGGTCGAGCCACATTCATTGGAATTTAGGATGTTTGCCTTTTTCCTCATGAGCCTTATCCCATTTCAAAACTAAATCTCCAATTTGAAAATCCTTCCTAGATACCATGCTTGAATCGAAGGAAGCCTTTACTAATTCTTGATGATGAGCGTGTGTGATTTTAGCCTGTTCTCGTTGCTCTTCTAGCTTAAGGATCTACAATTGTCTTAGTTGTAAAGATGAAGTTGGTGTTTCGTCGATAAATTGAACTAAGGCCAAAGAAGGAATTGCTATATGAGTTGGGAGAACTGCTTCGTTCCCATAAACTAAATTAAAGGGAGAAGTGCCAATGGAAGCCTTTTGGGTAATTTGGTCTGCCCATAAAGCATAAATCAAAGATTTGTGCCAATTTGTATGATTCTGATCAATGGTTCGCTTAATGAATCTCATTAAGTTTTTATTTGTTGTTTAAGCCAACCTGTTCCCTTGTGGGTAATAATTGGTAGAATATTTAAGCTTAAAACCTCTTTTAAGTGCAAATTCAGTAATAGCATTGCCAGAAAAATATGATGCATTATCAAACATTAAAGTAGAGGGTAAAAAAAACCTGGTGATTATGAACTGATCTATGAAATCAATGATATGTTCAGCATTGGCTGTCTTGAGCGGAACTGCTTCTACCCATTTAGTAAAATAATATGTAGCTGTAAGGATATACCTATGTTGTTTAGAAGAGTGAGGAACAATCTCACCTATTATATCCAATCCCCATTGATCAAAAGGTTGATCGATATTGACTATTTGCAAAGGAAATGATGGTTTCTTCTATCTTCCAGCAGCAGTTTGACAAACTTGACATTTCCTTACATAGCTATGTGCATATTTAAATAGTGTAGGCCAATAACATCCCGCGTGCAAAATTTTATGTGCTGTAGCGTCTCCCGCATAATGTCCACCTGCTGGTCCATCATGGAGTTCCTGCAACACTTTTTCAGCTTCAGATTTTTCAAGACATCGAAGGAGAACATAATCATAATTCATCCTAAAAAATACATCATTTACGAGTTGATACTACTTAGCCTTCAATCTTATAGCTCTTTTCTTTGTATAATCCAGATTTGAAGGAGCATATCCGTTCTTTAGATAAAATATGATATCAACATATTTCGATTCAATATCATTTAGGCTTACCTCATACATTTGTACCTCTTGATTTAGAGATGATATTTCAGAAATAAGCGATGCTCCAACCAACATCTTGCAAAAGCCTTGACCTTTTAAAATATTTTTTGGCTTGATCTTAGCATCGTATTCTTGTAAGGCAGTGACCCAATTTGCTCTCTTTTCACCCACATCTTTCTGTACTAAAAGATTTCTTACCGCTAGAAACGATACTATGATCTTTGTATGGGTTTGAAGAAGAAAGGGTCTAAAATATTTGATTGCTTTGAAAACAACATAAGCTTGTTTTTCAACGTCAAAATAATTTAATTCAGCCCCTTGCAGATTTTAACTAAAGAAGGCAATTGGGGCTTCTGCCTTATCTTGATTTTCTTAGTGAGTATCACAGCATATGACTTATCGGAGGCAAATGTGTACAAAATAAAAGGATCGGAAAAATTTGGAGTCGCTAAGGATGGGGCATTAATAATCGCTTGCTTAATCAGATTGAATGCTTCATATTATTCTTGGCCACGTTTGAAAATGAATTCTTTTTAATCATTGCTTGTAATGGTGACACAATCCTTGAGAAGTCTGGAACAAATCTTTTAACAAAATTAATCTGGCCAAGGAAAGATTGCATGGTTTTCTTAATATGTGGCAAGGATATTTCAGAAATTTCCTTAATTCTATCAGGATCAATATGGATTCTAGATTTTGACACTATAAATCCAAGAAGTTTTCCTTCACTTAATGAAAAAAAGGACTTTTTTGGGTTAAGTGAAATCCCATACTTTTGGAAACGTTGGAAGATTTGATTTAAGTCTCTAAGGTGATTACCGCGTTTTTTAGAATATACTGTTATGTCATCCAAGTAGATCACCACTGATTTGTTTACTAATCCCTTAAATGCGATATCCATGGCCCTTTGAAATGTGGCGCCAACATTAATCAAACCAAACAACATCTTTTGATATGCATAAGTACCCCATTTGGTTCTGAATGTGGTTTTTAGCTGATCATCAGGATGGACCAGGACTTGGTTGTAGCCGGAGAAACCATATAAAAAGGACATTAATTCTGATCCTGCAACTGCTTGCAATATTTGTTCCATAGGAGGCAGGGGAAAATTATCCTTTTGATAGGCTTTGTTAAGATTTCGAAAGTCAATACAAATCCTAATATCTCCATTTTTCTTTCTAACTAGGACCATATTGGAAACCCACCTAAAATGTCGAACGAGAAAAATAATTTTGGCTTTCAATAATTTATTAAGCTCAGACTTAATCCGACTTTCGAGATTAGGATGGGTTTTTCTCAGCTTTTGCTGGACAGGTTTTTCATCAGCTATCATTGGGATAGTATGTTGAATAATAGAAGTGTCGTAAGTCTTAATGTCATCGTAGTTCCAGGCAAAAACATTTTTGTATTGTTTCAAGAGCCAAACATAGGCTGATTTTTCTC
>APFE030440707.1:26110-37765 GCA_000404065.3 Pinus taeda | reverse complement strand
TTTAAATGACCTGATACACAATGTATAGTACTTTGTACCTGTTTAATAACAATCTCAGAGTCTCTGAAGACTTGTAGATACTTAATATCTAATCCGATTGCCTTGTATATTCCTTGGACTAGAGCTTCGTATTCTGCAGTATTGTTTGTGCAATCGAACTCGAGTCTACATGTTAGCATAGTTTTGTTTCCCTATGGACTAACTAATACACATCTCGCTCCTGCTCCATCATTAGACTTAGAACCATCAAAAAATAATTTCGAAAATAAAGATTTATTTACAGGACTATCTATAAAATTAACACGTTTAGAACTATCTGTTTGAGAAAAATTTCCACTTGAGACAGAACAAAATGTTCTAGGTAAGGCGAAGTATGAGCATTAAAATTTCCTAAGAAAGAGTCAAGAGAATAGTTTCCAATTATATTGTTGCTGTATGCTACAGGTTCATTTTCTCCTTCCAATTCCGTCACTATGTATTTTTGGTGTCTTTCTCACTCAACCTTTATCTGATTCGGTTTACCATTACAAGGGAGCCACATATGTGACCAATCGGTCGCGAAGTATCCATGAAGCTTTTCAGACCAATCCCTACTAAGAATTAAACCATAAAATTCGGGAATGTCTGCAACTAGAATATCAATGACTTGACATACCTTTGGATTAGATGAGAGCCGTATGGTAACTTGATTTAGTTCACCGATTACTTCAACCTGCGACCAGTCGAGCTGAACTATGCATACTACATATTTTTGAGGTTGGACATTTAACTTTGCACATATTGTTTTAGGTAAGATATTAAATGAAGCTCCTGAATCTACCAAACAATTATGAAAGTTTTTATTGAAAATTTCGTAAGTAAGAAGGCATGGGGGAGTATGGCATTTTGAACTACCTCCAATTAAGGCAATATCATTCAGATCAACTTTATTTGCCATATTCGTTGGAGGTTTTCCCATCTCATGAGAAGCTTGCAAGATTACAGCGGCAGGAAGAAGTGCAACAGGTACTGCATGTAACTCTTTCATAAGTATCTTGTTGATGTTTCAATTTGCTCAACTCATGAAAAGTAATGTTAGCCCTAGTCTTCTTCATATCTTCAATGATATTATACTCCATCTCATCAGAAACAATCAGTGTTTTTGCTGGAGTTGAGGGATTGGATTGGACTGGGCTTGTTTGAGTCGTTTTTGGTGATGATTTCTTACCTGCGACTTTATTTTTAGATGTTGAGCTTGCGCTCTTCTATTTAGGACTAGTTTGTGGAGGATCGAGTTGATTTCTACTTCTTGTAATAACTGGTAATACCTCTTGATCCTCTTCGTCTAGAAGAATGGAGTCCCACATTCCCTGTACTTCTACAACTTCATCTTCATCAACAGGTTCTTCATTAGAAACTTCTTCTTCTTCTTCTTTAGATTTTGCGTTTGATATAGCATTGGGAGGCTTTGAATCAGTTGAGGGATTTTTTCTATAAGGCTTATAGGGATTTTTCGAAGAAGTCTCTGATACTTGTTTCTTAATGTCAACCATTTCCTTAGACATGGTTTTTAAGACTTTCTGTAATCCTTCTAAATCAAATGGGTCTTTCGATTGCTATTTGTTAGGATCATCTTTAAAAGTAACCTTCTTAGATTTTCTTTCATCAACATCATTTTTCTTTTCTAAAGCTAAGATACGTTTCTATCGCTTCCTTCATGTTTTAAGCTAATGTTGTCTTGGTAGCCCTATCAACGAAGATCTCTATGTTTGATGGTAAAGCAGATATGCACCATTCACTTCAAACTTCTTCGCTAGGCTTGGAAGTGGTCAGAATTTTATTCAAAAGCTTATTGAAACATGAGTTAAAATCTTTGATAGGTTCTCTCGATTCAATCTTTAGATTCGATAGATCATTGATCAGTGTTGCTGTAGATCTATCATCGCCGAACTTATTCAAGAATTTCTCTTGGAAAATGTCCCAACTAGTGATGGATCCTGATGGTAATGAAAAATACTAGGATCCGGCTGCTCCTTGTAAAGTGTAAGGGAAAAGCCGAACAACAAAATCTTCATTAGTAATGCCATTTAAATTTATCGATAACATAAAGTTGTTTATGTTTTCTTCTACTAGCATGCCTACTTCAGGATTAAACTTGGGCAACCATTTTTCAGGATGGGTCGGTAACTGACTCAAGGGTGCAGGCATTGAGACTACCCCTGGATTATTCCATGGGTTTTGGGCCATCGTTGAACTACTAATAGAGGAAGGTGCAGACGAAATCGCTTGTAGAAGGGATGAGGATGTTAAAGTTCCAGTACTCTGATGGACAACAATCTGAAGTGGGGGGGTGGATGGTTGACTTTGCAATGGGGAAGTTGGAATGGATGTTGATGTTGAAAGGGTCTCACTATCAGACCCTGGAGGTGATTTCCTTGCTCTTTTCCTTTTAAGTAGAGGTAATTCAGTTGGTTCGATACCAAAATTTTCACTCTCCAATCTAGTTAAAGGATGAGAAGGATTATATTGCGAAGTCACACTACCTTGAGATATTTCAGCTTTTTGTGATGATATGGAAAATCCTTGAAGTTTATGAATCAAAGATTCAACTTCAGGAGGTTCAATAGTAGATTTATCTAAGATGTTTGGGTTTGTGGCAGTGGTTATTGTTTTCTCAACTTCTCGCTTAGGATTTAAAGATTTGGAATGCGGTGGAGAAGTCGGGGGAGATGTTGAGGGCGATTTACTCTCAGAATGGTATTTAGATTTGGATTTACTAGCCATTCATATTGTGGCCCTCCTTCTAGCACAAAATATGTTGAAGCCCCAAAAATCGGGTCTACAACAAGGGGGATACCCACCCAATCCGGACCTTGAAAGCAGCTCCTTTTCCGTTTGGGATGATGGGTCCGACTGGGGATAATGGGACCAGTTTCCCAATTTGTGTGTGTTGATTAATATTTCTGTTTTCTAAAGATTTCTAAGTAAAATGCTTTTAATCTAAGTCTAATTTAAAAATGCAATTGTACTCTAATGAACAAAAATATTTAAGTCTAAAACTAACATGGGATTCAACTTTTTACTTATGCGATCTAAAATAATTTCGAACAGCAATTGGTAATAAATATCATTCAATCCCTACAAGAAAAGAATTCGATAAAAATGAATTGTTTCGAATAAAAAGTTAGCCAAAAAAATTGTGAGAACCATATCACATAATAAGTTATTCATACATTAAGCATAAAAAGAATAGGTATCACCGTACAAAAGTGCCAAATGATAACTCAAACATTCAAGCTTTCAGATATAAATAACTGAGCATAAAATATTACTTTGACACATAAGCATAAATCATTAAGATATAAAAGTACCATTGATAACAAGTCCTACTCATGAGCTTCAACAATATAGATTTATCTCTTCCTAATTCAACATCTACTAAGAGTAAAAAAGTGCATTTTAGTAGCAGGCATTAAACACATATATCAATAAATATCGATCCATTCATCCATCAAAACCTCCTCTGAGGGTGCAGAAGTGCATGTTCTAAGGAAATGTTTTTGACAAATTTCAGGACCCTTCTCTAAATGCGTGAGAGGGGTTAAAATACTAGTTCCTGAATAATAAAAATAGTTTGTTACAAAAATATAGGAGGAGGTTTAAACGATTGTCCTCATCTAAGGCAAAAATAAATCAAAACTAAAACTAAAACTGAATCTGGAAATTTACTATCTATGTATCTGTTCTCTGTGGTCGCAAGCATTCAGCATGGGCTTGAGGAGCATCGGTTGGCCGACCTCCGATTTTAGTTGCCCTGCGAAAACAAAATCGGCAAGTGTTGGTGCTATCTTCTCGGAAAAGTTCGCAAGGCATTTGAGAGTCATGCATTGACTGTGCGATTTAACCAAGTACTGCCAGTAAGTTTCCCAATTTAACTTGGTTAACTTCTTGATGGACTCTGCCCTTTCCTCAACCTTTTGTCTCTAGCTTGTCTACAGTTGATATGCCTTTGGGAGAAATCTTGGTGCGGTCTCTGAAATGAGATTTATTCTATGCAAGTTTTCATTGACACAATTAATGACGTTGTTTGCCGCTGTAGCTGCTTCTTCTGCTGCCACGCGTTAGGCGCTGAATGGAATTGTTAGATTTAAGCCAAATCGCTTATCACCTAAGGGTGCACCTGATAAATACTGTTGGTTTTGGGGCGTGGGTCCCGCCTTTAGCACTTTTCCCCATGGCTCTCTGGCTTACATGCGACCAAACGCTCGAGGGCTTTCCTTCTCGAGGGGTTTTGCCCAACGATGCGTGATTAGGAACTGCTTCCTTTTTCCGATCTAGGCTTCCCAGGTGCTATTTTTTCCTCCTTCATGGTCTCGATGGGTCTTGGTCAGCGCGCTTTGCCTTTTTTTGATGGTTCTTCCCTTACTGACTAGTTCTTGGTGTTCTCTGCCAAATCTTCATTTTCCTTGGCAAACTTTTCTATGAACTGCTTGTTATAGGTTTCCTGCAGTTCTGGTAGATGATACATAAGCCTTAAATCTTGTGCAATGAATGACCCAATGAGGTCTTAGCCTCGAGTCTTGAATTGTCCGTCTGTTATATCGACACTGTCCAGTACCCACTTCACCATGTCTGTGTATGGAAGAATCTTAGGTCTTGCCACTATTCGGTGCAAGAACGAACATGCAAGTTCAGTGATTGATGCCTTAGACGACACGCATGAGTCTTTTGTTGCTTTAATGTCCATAAATCTTGGCTTTTCTTCTTCGAGTAGATTGTACATGCCTTCCCAAGTAGTTATGTCGGCATCTTTGTTACAGGTGGTGTCTGTGTATAAGGGCGTCATCTCTTTGTCCTCTGCAACTGGAGCTTTTCCCTTCTTTCCCATTACGTTTTGCACACTGCTACGTATATTACTCTGCTTGCCGCTCCTGTGAATTTACAAGTAAGGAAAGAATAATGATAAGAGATAAAGTGATGGGAAAGCTCTTTAATTTTGAAATCATATCCAATATACCACCCTATGTGAAATAACCTTTCGATAAGATTTAAATATTCTCATAAATGACCATCAACTAACCATTAAATTGACATTAATGCCCATAACTCGGTATCAGATTACGAGAAAAACTTTATTGAACGATGAGCCCTACAGATCTGCGATAAAACGATTTTTCGATTTGCTTCGCAATATTGTAGATCGCAATATCGTAGAACGCAATATTGCAGAACGCAATATCGCTAATCCGTTTTGTCAACAATCATTTATCACCTTATGCGTCTGTGAGATGTGATTTGCGAGATGCTTTATCGCATATCGCCGGATCGAGATATTTTACCTTAGGTGATACTTGTGGCATATGAAAGCTGCGATGCATGATGGGTCTTTAAGGCACGCGATCTCGCATCACGTTTTCTTAATTTCAGAAGTTTGTTTATATGATGTCCTCCATTATCTTTTGCGATGCGATGTTTTATTGTTAAGAGAACGATTTTATTTGGAATTTATCTTAAAACTTAGTTTTTTAGGTTTTGAGAGTGTTTTCCTAAGTTTATGATAACATGTTTTATTCAAAGGGAAATATAAGTGCTAGTTTTTTATTTTTTAGAAGGGTCCCCATTTATTTAGCTTTATTACTAAAACTAAATAAAAGGGGGGTTGTTGCTGGCCACAACAGTACCCACTTTCCCTAAAGAATACTTGTGTACATATCTAAAAACACTACATTACTATACCACTAAATCAATTACTCAATCACACAATGAAACCATTATATATTTCTGAACCAAATACAGATCACCATCATTGCACGTCAACATTTCATTCCACAATCAGTTCAACCCAACCAACATTATTAAACACAGATTATCATAAGAGATATTTCATTGACAAACAACAATAAACATAACAGAACTGATCAGACACCATTAACAACTCATACTGCAAAACCCTAGCAGATGTACGTGGCTTTTATAAATAAATTCTGCATATGTTCGTGCTTCTCACATTTGACACCCGCGTACAGGTTTTGAACTTTTCTCAGAATGTATACGGGACCACCCAAAGGAAGTTCCACTTATGTACGCAACTTATTTGTGGAAAACTAATATACATATCTATAATCATTGAGTCATACCTTCGCTGCACAACACAACACCTGTCAAGCCTAGATACCAACATACAATGATACAAACACACATCATAATATCATCATCACAGATCTATCAAACCATAAACAAATTATTCAATATGTAGTCATTTTAGATCTATTAGATCTAATACATCTCCATGCTCCCTGGTGCACACCTATTTCAAATCAAGTCATTCATAAACAATCCATCACATGCACACCCTAACACTTGATCTTCATATCCTTATATAATATAAGCCTTAGCCAATACCATAGGAAAATACCTTAGTAATGCCGATGGTATTCTTTGACAAAATCAAATATCCATTGTTGTGCTCATGAATATGGGCTAATACCATGGTAAAGACCCTTGGTATTGACAATAGCTATGTGCGGAACTGTATACGACTTGTCTTCATCATAACTATGTCTGTACATGCCTTTTCTTCACAGGACCAACATATACTTTCCTAAAATTCACCTTTATAATCCCTTTGCCTCTGAATTGATATTCCTTTGTCCATTCTCTCTATTACACTACATAAACATCATGTTGACATCAATATCAAGTAGGTTTCCATCAAGGACAACACATTAGTCATAATGCCAATAACCTATTTCTGAACACCGGTCTCTAAAGGGCCAGGGTGCGTTGGGCCTTAAAAGCACTAGAATGAAGCAGTCAAGGTCGAAAACTCAGGGGTTTGGGAGAGTCATTCTTAGGGCTTTGTGTAGGGATAATGACAAGGTGTTCATGGATATTGATGGATCCAGTTTTTGGGCCTATTGAACAAATGTGACAAAATGGCCTATAACAAATTCCCCCCTAAAGCACAAAGTAATAAACAATGGTTGATGGATGAAGTGCTTTACCTTTTGACAAGTTCAGATCAAGAAAAACTAGTCATATCATCATCTATTACAATACATTTTCATCATGATATCTCTGCTGAGGGAGGCATACCCATGCTCAACACATAAGCTAACATTACATGAAAAATGATCAAGAAGACATGTCCACTGATGAAAAAAGGAAGACCCATGATTAGATGCCTATTTGTATGATCATAGCCATCATAAATTGTAAGTTTTCATTAATCCTGAAATCACAACTAAAATGGATGAAAATATATATGGGGTATTCTATCTCATTCACTCGATCATTCATCATATGAGTCAACCATGTGAACAAAGGATTTCGAGTCGAACGTGGTAGACAACATATGATAATTGTACAATGATGTAATTTGTTAATAGATGTGAGAGAAACCACTGATGATGTTAATGGATCTCAAGGTACAACAAGACAATCTGTATAGTGTGAATGAATGAGTTGGAGTTGAACACCACACATAATCTTTCGTTCGAAGGCCAATGATGAAAACTTGTCGTCGAGAGCAAGGAAACTTGCTTTTAATGTATGCAAGCCCCAAGGTACTGAAGGAAGAGTTTCTAATTTAACTTCCTAGATAATGAGTTGATGTCGACAGGAAGTGACCTGTCGTAGGATGGACTTTATGTATCCCCTATCACTGACATGAAATGGGTATCATGATTTAAGACATAATGACATCAATGTGGAACTGGTTCAGGAACGACAAACATGGAAAAAAGGCTTAAGAGTATCATATAATATATTAAATAAATGAATTCTCTTGAACACACCGATGACACTGATTGGAGTTGGCAACATTGATCCAAAACCAAAAATAGAGGCTCTAGAATGATGTGATGAACCAAGAGACAAACAAATTTCCCAACCCAACAACTACAGAGATGAAGTGGAAGAGCATTGTGTTCAAGAGCGACTCACTTCCATAATAGGTAAAATATTCCATTTTCCCAATTTATCCAACCATCGTTAGTATTTACCTCTTTATATTTTTAACAAGATTGAGGAGGATAACATATGCTTGATATGTAAGTTCATCCTTCAGATGAATCTATTCGAGTATATTTAACAAACCCTGAGAACGAGTGGTCCGGTCCGGTCATGTTTGATGAGTCCATCTCCGTTTGATGTTTTTACGAGTCCAACGAAGGTGTAGCTCAACTCCTTTTTCATGTTTAGAGATTTTGAAAAAGAGATGAAAAAGAAAACTCAAAAGGTTCCTTTTTGTATATAGTCTCTTGAGTCTACAAATTTAGAAAACAATACTCATGAGAATCTCTTAGCCATGTTCGACCAAGGTATGCTTTTTCATAAATAGTCTATCTTAGTCTGGAAAAGGGTTAAGCTTATACTAAGTAGACATATTTTCATTTACTTTAACGAGTTTGAAAAGGCAAGTGCTCGATAATATTTTCATGTTTAGGGAGTATGAAAAGAGCTAAAAGAGGATTCCTCCTGGATGAATGAGTGGTATAAAGGGTAGAAGCTAGTTTCGGTCATGATGAAACTACTAAAAACACACAAAGGTCAAGACGCTAGCTAATAATACCACTCATTGCAACTATTCCTTAGGAAAGGGTAAAACAACCAAGTGAAAGCGTATGATCGGCAGCCAAGTAGATGGTGATAATGGGAAGACAAAACTAAGGTTCATCTTTCATAAACAGGCTGATAAAAATAACAATCACAAAGGATAGGATGAGAATGGTTTCATTTATACACAAGCTTGAAACATGGGAAACTATGCTTGAGATTTGTTTCATTTTTACACAAGCTTGAAATAGAGGAAAACTATGCTTGAAATAAGGTTTTGTGCCCCCAAAGATTCATTTCATTCACTTAAGTAGAATACTAGTTACTAACATGTGGATGGAATGAAGGTTCATTTGCGAGATCAAGTGAAAGACTCAACTGGGAATTTATGAGATCTAATCAAAGACTCGAATTGGAAGGGGATCTACTTCATTTTTTAACAAGCTTGACATAGGAAAAGAACTATGCTCACAAACCTTGTTTCATTTTTTAAGGAGCTTGACATAAGAAAAGGAACTCTACTCATAACACCTTGTTTCATTTTTTAATGAGCTGGACACAATAAAAATAAGTCTTCTCCAGGAACCTTGTTTCATTTTTTAAGGAGCTTGACACAAGAAAATGAACTATGCTTCAAGACATTGTTTCATTTTTTAAAGAGCTTGATAGTGGAAAACGAACTCTCCTCCGGGAACCTTGATCATGACTTGTAGAAGGCCATGGATTCCAAGAGGTTCTCATCATATAGGAGAACAATTCTCTTGAAGGTATAAAAGGATCTAATGGAAAGATCAGACTCCAATGCCCAGAGTAAATGATGCACTACATTACCTACTAGATCATTAGTAGATGCATGCATGGAACAAGTTGCCACATAATTAATCTGTGGTGGGGGAGACACCAATTTAATATAAGGACCATTTAAGGATGTTGGTTTATTGGGACTACAATTAGGAACAACAAATGAAATCTTGTCAATGGTCATGATTCTTCCTTCATGCAAGAAACACATCACACGAAAGAGTGAAGAGACAAGAGATCCCATGACATAAACATAGTCATGCCCAATGAGTAAATTAAAATCCAAAGGGCCTTGGACTACCATCACATCAATATAGATAGTATTTCTTCCTAAAGCAATAGGAAACTGAGGAAGGATCCATAATAGTTAACTAGTTCCTCTATTAAAAGACAATATATTTTGGGTAACAGGCACAAGCTTTGGAGAACCTAAATCTTGCCAAGTACTTGAGGAAATAATACTAATAGATGCACCTTCAGCTATGATTGTTCCAGGTACTGACATATTATAAGCCTGTACTATGATCTGGAAAGGCACGTAAGGAGGACGACGATATCCTACCAGTCGAATCCAATCAAAGGAAGTGACCATACTACTTGGAGGGGGTGTCAGAGGAACATGAGAACTACCCCTTGTGCTATGGGAATGAGAGAACTACTTCCTTGCACTATGGGAATGAGATACCCCCTAGTGTCATGGGAACGAGAGGATTCCCCCCCAATTCATTGGAATCTGAAGAAATGAGAAGAACCTGAGCGATATGAAATTCACTCTCTATGGGAAAGTGTAATCAACTAAAGGCGGAATCAATTCAACCATTTTCTCAACCAATGGTTGGTCGGGAACATACTCATAGGATTCACATTGAGAGAGAGTGAGATTGGCTGAAGATGGATTCTAATAAATCATTTCAACAACTAGTGGAGGATTGGAAGAAAACTTTCGATAACTAGCTAGAAGATGAGGCTGAGAAATTGTAAGGTTTTCAAACACTTTTGAGGCTTCGTCCATATAAGGAAAAGGGTGAATAGGATGATTCCCTTCACATAAACTACATGGAAACTTAAATTTACCATTATTTCTATGAACCTCATGATCACTAGTCAATGGTTTGTCACTAGCATGATCTCTAAAAGATGATGACAAAGGATGATGTGAGTTGGTGGGCCACACTTCTAATAACTTTGGAATACCGAGACAATCTCGAAGAAGGTGGTCACCCTTACAAATTTCTAGGTAATTTAACTTTGTGGGGTTAATTGGAATATTTGTCCATACTAGTTTCATGGGTAGAATTGGCTGCTTGGTTTCCCCCTTGTTTATTTTGCTTCTTCTTCTTCATCCTTTTCTTCTTCTTCCTAGCTTCCTGGTTACTAGAATCAAGACTTTCACCAGGAGAGGAGGAAGAAAGGGATGAAGAAACAATAGGTGAAGAAGGAAAATGGTCAACTTTAGGGTCAACTTGGGGTTGATATTTTTCAGGTGGAGGAAAACTTGGTTGAGGAGCAGGTTAGACATTCAGAACCATAGGGGTCTATTGATGGTCCTGAATGACTGCATCAACATTGGGGGAAACCATCTAGTCAGGACCTTAGAACATATCTTTTTCTGTTTGGGATGATGGCTCCAATTGGAATTATGGGACCATTTTCCCTTTCTATAAAACAATATAAAATGGAGTAAATAAAGATATAATGCTATAATATGACTAGAAACTGAAATAGAAACTAATATAATATTATTTATCTTGGGTAAGATAATGGTATATGTTATTGTAAATATTTCACAATTATGATAAAAATATAGATCATCATGTAATTATGAAGTTAATTCCAAGAAATAAAACTAATTTAATTAAATATTTAATTAAATTAGTTGATAAAACTGCCACATATACTGAGATCTTGTTGTTCACATATAATTTGAAATTTCAATCAGACACACCAATAGTGATAATGAGAGATTGCTTAACACATATATTATGAACAAAAACATAATTCCATTCTACTTTAAGCAAACAAATAGATAAAGGATAATAGTACCTAATACACCATGGATCTTCTCTCTATAGAAATGCAATGGTTCAACTTGATATTAAGAAAAACCTTAATTACAATAGTGCAAGATAAGATTTCTCTTACAAAAATTTAGAACCCCATCTGTCAGGCCAGGGTAACTCCAGGCTTAATGAGCGAGAGAAAACTGATGATCTTATTCATTAGGTAATCTACATATATATATACAAATAAAACGGATCAGTTCATCTTCTGGATGACTGTCCGGTTCACCCATCCATTTCGGATTAGGTGTCAACATTC
>APFE030440705.1:0-10885 GCA_000404065.3 Pinus taeda | reverse complement strand
TGAAATTGTTTATGCTAGCACCAAACCCCATGCAGTTAAAAAAGAGTGACTGTCTAATAAATGGAGAAGAATACCCCACACCCCTGGTCTTGGGCAGATTCGTCGAAGTATACCCATGGATTTTCATGGTTGATGGCTTCAGGAGTTATGGTGCGAGAAAGTGGGGACTGTTCAACATCTAGTATTTCATTGAAATTATTGACGGTTCTAGTGATTACCAAAGGCCACAAAATTTGTAGATTGTTAAAGTTGATGTTGTTTTGACTTAACCAAGTATGAGATCATATAATCAGAGGGAGATTGTGATTCTTCATGTTGGGGGAAGCTTTCCACCAGTCGTTTCATGCCTCATTGATGTTTCACCCTTCCGAATGTTGAGATATGTCCAAAGAGGAGAGGACTTGCTCCCAAAATGTGTCGTAAGGTTCTGCAGAATAGGAAGAGATGATCATTCGATTCTTCGTGCTATTGACGAATGACACACCAAGAAGAAAAAAAGTGTGATCTCTTCATCAAGTTGATACTTGTAGGAGTTTTATTCATGATGATATTCCACATAAAGAGTTGAGTTCATGGGGGAGCCTTAGGTTTCCAAGTGCTCTCCACCACCCCTCCAGAAAAGGGGGCTTATGCACAACCTGTATAATTCGATATCTGATCTTGGGAGAGTATACTCGATGAACTGTCAAAGCCCATATGAGATCATCATCGTGATTATATATTTTGACATGTGATTCAGATAACAAATTTATGTACTCCCCCAATCGTGTATGCACCGATCTCGAATGCCTAGTGTAGTAGCAAATTTCCAAGCTTGTAGGAAAATAGTAGTGTTATGTTGATCTACTATTTTCGAAATTGTGGATATTTCCATGCCATTTAGGAATGAAGTAAGGTCTGGAGGAACTCAATATAAGTTTCCACAGCCTATCCATCATTTAGATCCAATGCAGATTGTTGTTCCATTATTAATTCACCAAGTGAGGCCATTCCTAATGCTCGGGAGAGTTTGTAATACAACCGTCAAGATGATAGAGATACCATGTTTGTTCCAAGATGGAAGGCTTACCCAATCCATGAGGTTATGCAGCCAAATGTATTTATTGATGACCACATCTTTCCACAGAATTTTGAGATTTAGGAGTAGCCATCCCAATTTGGCAGCCAATGCGTGTGAAAATGCTGGAAGCTATTTGAGGGCCCATCCTCCCAATTTCCTGGGCAATGCAATACAACTCCATATCACCCAAGTGAATGACTTCCCCTCCTTGTGTCCATTCCATAGAAATTTGGAGCATATTTTTCGTATTGTCAAAAGTATACCTTGAGGAATCCAAGCAAGGTACAACTAGTAAACCATAGTGGCTTCCAATACTGATTTGATAAGAACTAGCCTCCAGCTCTAGATAATAATTGGTAGTTCCAACTAAGAAACCTTTTTTACACCTTACTCATCAATAAAGTCTAGTCAACTATTTTTTATCCATGGGAGTTTATCTGAAACACCAAATATTTAAGTTCATCATCCAATTGAAAACTTTGGAAGGGAAAATTCTGATAAGCATGTATGGATTCGTGAGGAGAGCAAGCTGTGAAGGTGATGGTAGGCTTTGTTCTATTGGTTTCCATCCCAGTAGTTGTACAAAAAAATTGTATGATATCATAGAAAGTATTGAAGTCTCGGATGCCACTGATGATAAAAATAACACATCATCAACGAAAATAAGATGGGATAAAATACATTGATCAGTGATCTTGAGCCCTAGTAGTCACCCAACTCTTCTTTCCTTTAGGATTAGCTTGCTTAGTCATTCCATGACAAGCAGGAAAAGTAATGGGGATAGTGGACAACCATTTTTGAGGCCCCTCTCAGCATGGAAGAAATTGGAGATTGATCCATTTATAAGTACACTAAAGGAGACAAGTGAAATGCAGCACATAATCCATCGGATGAAAGGGATGGGGAATCCAAGGTGTGTGAGAAACATCCTAAGATAGAAATAGCTAACTTGATCAAAAGTATTTGATAGATCGATTTTTGAGAATGGATCCTTTTAGATGCTTCAATTTGATAGAATTGAGAGATTCCTATGATGTGCCAATGGCCTCATGGATCTGTCGATTATGGAGGAAAGAAAATTGTTCATATGAGATGTTGGCCTAGACAATAGGCTTGCTACAGCTAGTAATGATTTTGGCTATAATTTTGTATCAGCAGTTGCAAAGGGATATGGGTTGTAAATCATTGAAGGATTGAGGGGAGTCCACCTTAGGGATGAGGGCAACGAAGGTGGAATTGGTGACCTCATACATGTGCCCTGTAATCCTACATTCCTCAACAACCTTGAGTAGGTCCATGTCTAAACTATCAAAAGAAGGTAGATAGAATTCTATAGGCCATCCATCTGGGCCTAGAATTTTATCCTTCTTGAACCATTTCAAGGTGCTCTCCAATTCGCCGATAGATATAGGTTTAGTGAGTTATTCTGATATGTCAGGGTCAACATACCAAGGGAAATGACCAGCAATACAAATGATTTTTGTGAGCGAAATCCCAATTGGAGCCTTGAAAATCTGTTGGAAACTAAATTTCCCAAATGATCTAGTTGATGGAACATTTGAGCATATTGTCCATGATCAGTAGACATTTTCCAAATGGTGTTACAAGCTCGCTTTCCTTTGGCATAATTGTGGAAGAATTTAGTATCGTCATTCCCTGCATTTAGCCAGATGGATCTACTTCTAAGTCTCTAAGTGTCTTCTCGGTCCCATAGAATAGTTGACCTTTAGGCCTCTACCTCGGTGAGGGTAGATTTAGCTTCAACTGAGATGAATCCATGACCTTGGTCATCCATAAGATTGGCAAGCTAGTGCTCAATTGCACAAAGAGTCTGGTTGTCTCTAGATCATTTAGATTTGGCCCATTGAATGGAGATATTTTTAAGTTCCATGAGGTTTTGACAAAATCCTTCAACTAGGTTCCGCCTTTGGGAAGGAGGTTGGTCTCTCCAAAAATCAGTAACCAATTTGTGATATTTGGGGCACTATAACTAGGTCGAGTTGAACATGAAGGGTGCTCCAGGCTTTAGGGATGGACCAACTAGTTCCAAATAGATGGGGGTAGTGATCAAGGACACTCCCAGATCCTCCCCATTGAAGAAAATTGGAGAGGGTAGCAAGCAAGTCCTCTTTGATGAGAAACCAATCCAATTGCCTATGCAAAGTAGCATCACCAATTCTCCTATTATGTCATGTTAGTTTCTTTTTGTTCATGGGGATCTCCATCAGATGATGTCGTTCCAGGAGATGTTCCATATATTATGATAGGAGATCTAGTTGTGTATGATGTCCCAAATAGATCTCATGATGAATAGTGAAATTGAGGTCTCCACCCAAAGCTAGGTTATTAGAATTCATCAACGATAGTTGCAATTGGTGATTCCAGAACTCCACCCTACTATGATATGATGCATAGACATTGATGATATGAAAGTTAGATCCCATCTCTGAGGAAAAGATATCCGTTCCTAGGAATCTAGGTCCCCCCCATATAGAAATAGAGTTGATGGATCGAGTACTAATGCCCAGTTCAATACCCTGGATCATCCATTGACATCTAGGCATGAAAGCACAAGCCAGACATCATAGAGTGAAGAATCTAGGAAACCTACTCTTCCTTCCCGAGGGTTTCTTGTAAATAAATTATGTCAAATGGCTTTGTATCCAGGAGCCTCTTGAGGGATAGTTTTCTAGCAGGGCTAGCAAACCCTCTGAAGTTGAGGGACAACCACTTCATGGATCATCTTGAATAAGGATGTTCTTTCCTTTAAGAACCCTATCAATTTTGGTATGTCTACCTAGGGCCACATCTACCCTGACAAGAAGGATAGCTCTCAAAATCCTGAAGGGTTCCCTCAAGTGGGTTTAGTCTCAATAGGGAGGGAAGAGAGACCTTATCAGGATGGTCTAGGAGGGATGGATACCCGAGGTCAGAGGTTATATGGATGTGAAAGTTGAGAAGTGGTGGAGGGCTTAAGTGAAGTGATGGAGTCAGCTCCAGTAACAAAGAGTGGGGTAGTGGATAATATATTAGAAGGATGCTCGAGTAGGCATGTGAGAGGGAATGTGGACAAGCTAGAAATGGATGCATATGAAACATGTAATTGTTGTGAAGTGCATACAAAAGAAATAGAAGAACAGAGAAAAGGAAGAGTAACCACTGCAGTAGTCTGAGATATAATCATGGACGGAGATGTAGGCTGCAGAGAGGCAAAACAAGTTAGTAGAGAAGTATCTGCATACATACCCATCAGACTAGTAGCATGAGGAGTTTGTTCTTCCACCAGAGGATCTTTAGATTGTGGATTCTTAGTGCCTTTTTCTGATGAACAAGTCACTGACAGGACAAGGGATCACTCCTCATATAGATTCCCCACCTTGTGACGCCTTCTACACTTGAAGGCGACTCCCTCATAGTCTAGGGTTTGTTTGCAAGTGAAATGATTCCAGTGCAAAGTAATATTTTCCTCCAATCCTTCTCTAGTGTCAAGGTGAACCAGTATGCAGGCCATAGACTTGTTGTTAGAAGTTGCATATGACAAATCATGATCCAAATAGGTACCCAGTGCATTTTTGAGGTGAATAAATATGTCCTGCGACAAAAAGTGTAGGGGTAGCCTTAGAAGATGAACCCAAATCGGACAGCACCCAACTACTCTCGTTTTGGATTGAAGAGGGGGCTCCATCGTTTTAGAAGAATAGGGTCCATTTCAATATGACAGTAGTGGGAGAGTATCCAATCTATGTATTCTTCTTGGTGGAAATTGAGGGAAAATAATGCTCGACTTAGAATGGTGATCGACATAATTTCCTTGAGTAAAGTGCCCCAAATCTCGAAGGTCCAGAGGCGAAGCCTCTTAGCTGAATATGTTCTTCCCCTCACATGCCACAATAGAACCCTATTGGCGGTATCCACCAGTTTTCCCATAATGATACCTTCAACAAATCTAAGATTGATGTCCTTGCTCAAGGTCTTGACACACTTACTCTTCTTAGCCTTACTAGTCCATGGAGCATCTGGATGGCCCCGAAAGGGGTCGCGATTGCCTTGTGAGACTTCTTGTGGAGAAGGGGAGGAGTTCCAAGGGTTAACTACCAGAATATTGAAGTTGTTAGGGGGAATAGGAAAACTTCTCTCAAAAGAGGTAGGGTTATGGTTGTTGTCTGGTGTTGAGTGATGGATAGAGGATATCCCAGGTTGTGACAACCCTAAATAAATGGGAATACGAGATGATGTAGGGTGAAGGGATGCCTCAGGAGAAATGGAATCAAAGGTAGGGGAGGGTGCAATGCAAGCGGCAAGAAGGTTGAGCAAAGAAGGAGAGTGTGGAGGGCAGTCAAGCCTAAGAGATGCAACGGGGGGAGTAGAAGTTGGCAGGTAGGGCACTGATGGCCTAGAAAGCTCAGTTATAGATAGTGGGCTTGTCTACAGGAGAAACAATGTTCAATGAGGACCAGAATATGACACACTATGAGGAAGCATCCAAATCAACTCATTGGGATTTAGGTCGATAGAATAATCGACAACGTCTAACTCCATTCTAACAGCTACAAATAGAATCAGGGATGAAGGTAACAATTGTAGAATGGGTAGTGATCTAGCCCACAAGCTGTCACGATGAGCTCCTCACTGCATGAAAATGGAAAAAACAACGATGGCGATAGAAAAACATTGGACTGCCTATTATCCTTGACCATGTTATGCTTCAATGCAGAGTGCCATCTTCCTCTCATATCATAGTGGCAAATTCTTCATCATCAGATTCTATTTTCATCAAAAGGGTGTGTTGTTGTAAAAGGCTAATGATATAATCATGGGACAAAAAAATACTGCTTAAAATGACTCAGATTTGATGTAGAAACTCATAATGGAAACTAATTATATATATGTTTGACCTCCTAAAGTTCTGGAAGAAAAATATTGGTAGAGAAATGTGTGTTAATATAAAAATATACCATTGGATTTTCTTGTTTAGCATTCCTATGTCTAGATTCGTAAGTGTTATTACTACGAATTGTGAAACAATTTCGGCAACAGATGTTGTGAAGGGAACAGTTGAATGCATTTGTTTTGTTTACTTTATTTGAAAATGTTATTACAACTACTTAGATAGTCGCGATGTATTTAATTGGGATGCATAAATAACGATATTCATTGTAATGGACATTTCTTTCATAATTATATCAATTTTGTAAACTTATTGCACTGATCAAAATATGTTATTATCCTACTTTATAAACCAGTTGAAATAAAGGAAAATTTTCTCGAGTGGTTTTAACATATTCTAGAAAGCAAGACAATGCCCAAAGTGAATGGTACTCAACATGATGTGACAATATCTACTTCAATAAAAGTTGTTACACCCACAATTCCTAATCTGGTCTTTAAATATAGATTATTTTTTAACCAAGTTTTAGAGAATGATAAAATAGTTGCTTTCATACACTATTTCGAAAGAGTTAATGTGAATCTCAAACCAAAACATAAAAATAGAAAACATGAAAAGCATTACATCTACAATATTGTTATTTCCATAAACGAAAAACAGTTAACATGACACTCGATGCGATGACTGGATGCGATGATTGCATTTCAAATATATCTCAACACTGTGATGGAATGAATTTGTGAAGAAGTAAATACAAAAAAGTCACATGCATTCTTCCATTCCTATGCTTACAAATTTTGATCTATCTATCAGGATTTCGCTCAAGCTTTTTACAGTCCCTTAATAAACACTAAATGTACATCAACATAGGAATTAGTGTGAAGGAATGTTTAGGATATGCTATATTGTGATTGTAATTATAATTAGCACATCCACCTAAAGTATCGTTGGTGAGTGTTGATAGGTAGAAGATGCAGAAGATAAATCAGTCCCATTTGGAGAATGGATGGTGAAGTCTCTTGGTGTGGACCAAATCCAACTCCATTATACTTTTGGGCATGGATTTTCTCAACTGCTTGGTCCAGCTTGACCATGTAATTGCACTTCAGGACAACCATACAATGGCTGAAATAGTTAGCATTTCCTTCTTCCTCTTGCTGGAATAGTTGGCACTTTGGCCTAAGAACACATATGTGCAAGGAGTTGTTGGATAATAGTTAGAAATCGAATGAATTCATTGTTGAAAGGTGGGGATTCAAAAGGAAGACAATGATTTGATGTATACAACTATCTAATCATGTATGTTCCATCCAATTCCATGACAATTACACCTATCGTTGTAAAAAGACTTTGACTACCTCCCATTCCATCATTCTCCTTTTTCTATGCAAGAAACCTTTGTTAATTTTACCATTATAAAATAAGCTAAAATAAAGTAATATGCTCCCGCCTTATGACATTTCTTTGCAACATATGGTGCAATTGCTCGTTAACAAAACATCATATGAGAAAGTTTCATATTTTCGGCATTTGATATTGAAAATCCATGGCTTTGGCCCATGGTATGGTATTGTAACATACCCTATTTAAAGATTAAGGAACTCCATAATAAAGTGGATCTAAATCTTCATGGATAAAAATCTTCTTGCATGCTTTTTGAAATGAATATATGTTTAGGTTATAATAATAATGATAATAATAATAATAATGTTAATTTCATAAAATTTGAAATGCTAGCAACGTGAAATGTATGATGAAGTAAATGTTTTGATCTTTATTGTGGATTGATAATTATTAACATTTACTGCCATTTAACTTATATAATTGTGCTAATATGTAAATTTCTATTCAAAATGTGTTATTTTTTTAATATTGATAATTTAAATACATTTTAAGTATAGAAATAACATGCATTCTTTACTTTGTATGGTTTTAAGTATAGAAATAATTTGCATTGTTTTTTTCTTCTTGTTTCGCCTTGCTCTTTTTTTTGTCGTAATTTTAGATATATTTTGTTAATTTTTTTATTTTTTATAAAATATTGAACAAATAAAAGTTTATCCTAGGAGACTAGAAAGAAAATTCATAGTTAAGGTTATGTATTCCTTAGATGAAACTATTCTCCAAACTTGCATCCTTGTATTTTCCAAACAACCAGTACACATTTCAAGACATGGGAAAATGAGCAAGTAGTTTTGGTACCAATACATGTTATTAATTTAGGCTCATTCGAATGGCTGTTGCTAGTAGGACTGTCATCACAACAAGTGACATCAACACAAATATCACTAGCAAGGGAATCTATTTAGGGGTTTTCCTCTTAATAAATCTTCCTCTATCCCTAAACCATAAATGGAGAAAGAACGTAGGAGTTTTGAGAATGTGGTAAGAAAGAAAAAATCAGATAGAAAACCTTCGTTGGATGTTGATTTCATTAGAAAATATCATGTAATTGATATGAAATGTTATACAAGAACATGGTGGAAACCTTAAACAAGGTTACTAATAATCCTAAGCAGCAATCCCACCAGTTATAAGAAATATGGGAAAGAATGATATAATCAATGAAGTGAAGAAACAATAATAGTGGAGACAACAAAGACACAAATGGATTAAGATATTAGAGACCAAATAAAGATAGAAAAGGGAGAATATATCGAGCTTTGCAAGCTTGATTTCCAGTATTTAGCAGTGGAATGGGATGGAAAGGAGACTGACTCAATATTGAATCAATAAATTCAACTTTTGACAAAAGCCTTGATAAAAAAAGGGATAATTTCAGGAATAAAAAATGCAATGTAAGCATCACTAGTCTATTTATTTAGAAGTTAACACTAAAACCCTGAAATAATGATAAAAATAGGAAAATAGAATAAAAGGACAAAGAAAGAAGAACTAAGAAACTTCTACACGAGTTGAGAGAAATGTTAGCGAATTTAATAATAATGGCATTGATGATGAACATGTTCCACCCCACCCCCTCAGATACCCAAGGAATATATTATCGTAAATTATTAGATGAATGAATGAAAAAAACAAATATATATTAAAAATAAAATTCTAAAGAAAAACCAACCATGGTTATTCTATAGGCAAGACAGTCCTCAACTGATATGCTCTCTAAAACCGATACTACTTCTTCAAGAAACTATAACTCAATGAAATTAAATGTTCACGAGACATCAAGGGGAATTACTTTATTATACATCCCGCATGATATTATGCTTTCAATCATGTTTTCCACTCAAAGAATTTTCATAATAAAGTATCAACTAATATGTTGACATAAATGGGCTTTATTTCCAATATTTATGGACCCAACCTAACTAGGAATATATGTTTTTCTTTTTTCACAATATTCAACCCATCCCTTATATTATAGGACATGGTTACCTATTTGAGGGACAATATTTATGGTTCAATCCTTGGATGAAAATAGGGGAGATTGATACATTTCTCGGGGTGTAAGATTTAAGAACCATAAATGTTGAGAGAGATGAGGAGAGAGAGCATACAAATATGCTCTGAAACAATTCTTATAAAAACCTTAAATAGAAAATACACAGTGAATACCTAACAATATATGAAAAGAAAATAATTCTTTATTAAATGCAGAAATCATTTATCCTACATTTTGGAGGACACATTTGTCCTTTCACAAGGTGAGGCCCATCATTTATGGTATTCTAGGTGCCTTCTTGAGTTACAATACCATGGGTACATACCATGTGTCGATACTAATTTCCATTCGGATCAAGATTCTTCCCTTAGGAAGAAATGGTACTCATCATGTCAAGTTCCCTCATGAGAAGATTTTTTTGAATATGAGCTAATGAATAGAAGGGTTTTGTGTGGTTGACCCATAATCATGGTGAGAAAAGGTCAAAGGATACAATATCCTATAATTCTTATGGGCCAACTTTGATATTGATAGTGTTTGGAATAGAAAATGAACATCAATGCTAAGGGTGTTTTGTATTTGATCCATAAACATGGGTTTGTAGGTGACCCACAATTGTGATAAATGAAGGTCTAGAGATATTGATGCCCCATGATAGTTGTGGGACAACTCTGATACAAATAGTGTATGGACAAGCGCTAGATGGGAAAATATCCATTGACATGGATCTATGATGGAAGTTTCCCCTAGAAAGTTATAGTTTCAAATGTCTTCGTCTTGTTGTATATGACGTCAAAACGTTTCACCCAACTAGTGCCAGCGACAAAATTTTTTTGTTGGAGGGGATCCATAATGATAATCTTCTATTGGAATGGGCTATGAAAAATATATTCCATTAAGAAGGGCCAATATCATAAGTATTCCATTGGAAAAGGATTTGGCAATGGAAAACCTATGAAATATTACATAGGTGAGGGATTTCGAAACATCGAAAACATTCCAATCGAAATCTTAGTGTTGTGTGTGAAGATCCGAAACCTTCCACTCATTTTGGATGTGACTTGGAACTTGATCTAAAATATTCAACATGTATGGGATATAGTCTAAAGAAAGAAGAAGCACTTCACTCTAGGATCTCATCCATAGGTAGTGGGAAATGCATCATTGGGAGGATATATACATGAACCAAAGGCTTGGTTCATGTTTTGGAACCCTACCACATGACATCCATACCTTTTGTCACCCCTATTATGGATCACAAACTCACCATGTATTATGGCCATCATTTTTTATTTTGTGAACATGCATTTCTATGGAAAATTTTGAACTTCTTGAAACATGTGAGTGGTGGCTAAAATCATGGATGGTATGAGATGCAATATGATGAATTCATTCACACCATTTCCTATGACATTCATGGTGACTATGTCATCACTCATATTGATGTCATTGTAACCTTAAAAGCTATAAAGCCTTGGATTTTATATTCTTGAGAGGTTAGAGAGGGACTCTATGCTTAGCATAGTGGTCGCCCTTT